>VURO01019554.1:0-29116 GCA_015108175.1 Pelvicachromis taeniatus
CATACTTTCCTGATGTCATCAAGATTTGTGATTTCTGGAGATAGTCCTCCGTGTACACACAGGAACTGCTGGTTCATAAGTGCAGCCAGGGGAAGGCAGTCGAAGGCGTCCATACATGCGTCATACACCCTCTCTGAATACTTAATTCTACCTGTCATGGGGAGAAACGGGGCAGGGAGAACAGAGGATGCCAAGTCAAACAACGGCGCTCTCATACATCAGGGAAGTGCACTGGCCTCGGACGAAAAGGCTCTCCGCAGTTCCAAAAACTTCCCTTTTGTCGGGTTTGTTTGGGCTCCCCCCATCCCCATCCCCATCCTGTCCAAGTCCAACAGAAATACTTTTGACATGTTCAAATATCAAGGCTGAATCCGGTAACAGACCAGAGTGTGCTTTTAAGTGAACGTTTGAGGTCAGTGGCTGAACTGCACACATAATAAACAGCTTTTTAACAAGGATAACTCAATTTTCTTCCCTCCCCGTGCAGAGCTTCAGAGACTAACTCGCTTTATATCAAAAGGTGAAACATTAAGTGCGCAAGCGTTACTTACATTCCTGCTTAAATGTGAAATACTCTGTTAAATGTCGACATTCATGATTCCCACGCAGCAAAAACAGTGTTTTGGGGTAAAGGATCTTTAAGGCCCACAAGTACAGCACACACTGAAACAAAGCAGAACAAAAGAAAGCAGGAAACTGTTAGCTTGTCATATTTCTAAAGGCTGGAAGCATAAAACCATCAAGTCACATCGTGTCAGTCTCACAGAGTGGTACAATAAAAGTAGTTCTGCATTTTGTGCTCAAGGCACACGCCAATAAATTATTCTTTTATTAATAAAAGAATAATGTTTCAGGCCATATACACATATAAGCAAATTCCAAACTCCCAGATTAAATATCTGTATATTGCTTTAGTTTAAAACCTCTCTACATATATAACGCCAAGCCTCACTGTGACATTTGCTTTCCAGGCCACATTTGAAATTATTACAAAAGCCTATTACTGCTACAATATCTGCAAGCCTGATTTGATCTACGCTGAGAGAACGCTATTAATAAACACAGCTTCAGCCGAGCACATGGCGTGTGTCACACTTGATTAGGCCCTGGTGAGGACAAAAACAAATATACAGACTCACTTCAATACTGAAATACCCTCTGTCAACGTAGTCCCCCAGGAAAAGGTAGCGTGTGGATGCCGGTGAGCCTCCTACTTCAAACAGCTTCATCAGGTCAAAGAACTGCCCATGGATGTCTCCGCACACTGGAAAAAAAGCCAATTAAAATGAAAATATGAACGATACAAAATGTAAACTCTCTATGTTAAAAAAAAGAAGTCAAATTAAAGTTCTCAGTGTGAAATGTTAAATTAGATATTCCAAAGCTAAACCGTACAAACACAAACAAGACATTACAAGTGGAGAGTGTGAGAATGACACGCTCCTGTGGCTGATCAGCCCAAGATGGAGAGGGCGTGAACGGTTGTTCAGTATCGACTGTAACTTGGATTGCATCCTTTCTGAAACCGCTGTCAGAGAATCGGGCTCCACACCATTACCAGCTATGCAGAGGACTTTGTTGACTCTGTTGGTTGTCCTCCCGTCAAAATGCCAAAATGCCAAGGTAAAGACGACTGAAACATGGCCGCTATTTACAGGTTAATGAATCAAGACTGGGCCAAGAAACACCAGAACATTTCAGAGGTGCTATGGAAAATGAAAGGGGAGAAACTACTGATGACAACATGTCCACAGTGTTGAAAATGGTCATATCTAGATTTTCCTATGTTTCATTTTTCAAGCAACCCACTGTTTGGCCAGCAGAAGCCTCAAAAATGACCAAATCAGGATCTTTGGACACATTTTGGAGGCCGAGCTGCTTCCAAATAGTTCAAGAAGCCGACATACCACGTCCTCCTTTATCATCAGTGTTTTATATACACATACTGTAAAAAAAAAAAAAAAAAAAAATGCTGCGAGTTTGGAAAAATCCTCTCTGTAATTTATTATGTCCAGTTAATATGTATTTCCCCTGAAGATAACAAAACTCACATTTATATTGTTAAACTTTTGAGTTTGGATTGAGAGTATTACATAATAAAATGAACTGCAAGAATTATGAGTTGCCTACTAACTCTGCACATAGCGTTCATCCCAAGCTGAGGGGGGGGGAAAAAAAAGAAAAATGATGGCAAAAAAAAAAGAACAAATAAATAAAAATTGTTATTCACACCAAATATAAGATAAATAAGAAATAATCCAAACAAGCTTTTTCCCAAAAAAAAGAAAGAAAAGATTTTTAATCAATGCTTGTTAAAATTGTTAAGAGTGCATCTGCAATCTTCTGTCTAACAGGCTGTAATACTTTGGTGCATACCCAATGTCTTTATAAAATCTCTGTCTAATATGGAAAGGAATCACGAGAACTGAGTGTCCCTTTCTACTCCTGGCTTTTGCATCCCATCCTCTTTCAATCTCTTTATAACCTTGAGGTGTTTCAGCTGGCTTGAGATTACTTAATTTAGTAATCCTGCAACAACCTCCATCAAATCCTTCCTGTATCTGCTTTTGAGGCCACTTCAAAACCTGTTTCAGTTCATCATAATTTCAGGGTTGACATGCTAGTGATTTACAGTTTGGGTTAAGATCAGCGTTTGGTCTTCACAATCGTTTTTTTTCCTACTTGGGATCATTGGCATTGCTGAATCACCCACCTCTCCTGAGCCATTGTCTTCTTTAAGACAGCCAAACAAGTAACCATACTCAGCCAATGGTGTTGCTGGACTGACGCAAGTGGTTGTGTAGTGGAATAAATAACTGCCCAAAATAACCTCCGGGGGGCGTTACCAAGATACTGAGTAGCAAGACTTCCTAGAAGGAGTGCGATTTTATACGTAAAAGGTCAAAGGGGAACTTCATTTGACATCTTAATGTTCTGCTAAAACTATTCAGTCCATTAATCAACAACACAACTTGAGAACAGAGGGGGAGATGGGACATATTTCAACATTTGTCAGGAAGAGACATCTTTGGTACCATACTCTCTTTCACTTCATATATTAGGGAGTGCATTTAGTCTTCAAATCATAGGTCTGGTTTATACTTTACCCACAGTGAGGTTGAATATTTTAAGAGGTAGCATGAATATGAAAGAAGTGTGGGGAAAAAGAAACCAAAAATAAAAGATTTCACAGGCACATAGTGTCATTACTGGATCATCAAAAAACCCAAACCTCATTACTCTGGTGCATGTCCAGTTTATGCTTTAAAGCATGCTTTAACCAACACAGCCCCACGTGGCTTATTAGCACAGGCAATGTGACAACATGATTGTTAGCAGCATATAGCTACATTCTTCATAAGCCGTTCACACAAATGATAAGGGGCACTATCTCAAAAGTTGGTGTGAAATGGAACAACTCGAGTGTGATATGAAACTCCATATTTTGGTCTCAGTTTCAGGACCACAACACTCCTGATATGTCTGGGCAGATAAGCTTGTAGCTTTGAAGAACATCATACCACATTTCATTAGTAATCACTGACTTTATCTTGTAACTTTAAACTACAATCATATAGATTTTTTACTAAGTGCACAGCAGATATGAGATAAATCGACTGTCCGGTGTGGTTTCTTGGATGACATTTGTGTCAGAAATGAGCCAGCACGCTGAGTCAGTCTGAATTAGTTTCTTATCACTGTGATCCAATACCCTTTTCACTCCCCCAGGATACAGGATGAGCAGAGGCAACAGGAGATTAGCTGCTTATACAACATTGAGTGACAACATTGAGGGATGCCAGATTATCTGATTGAAAAGGTCAATTTTGTAGATACAATAAAGATTGATTCAACAGTTGGTTAACTTTTGGATAATTTCTGTACAGAAACAAAAATGTGAAGCTCCATTGTGCCAAGTGTCAAAAACTGCAGTTCCTCTAGCGGCCACTTGACGCCGAGTCCAACGCAAAGGCAGAACATGTTTGTTTTCATGTGAAAGGAATTAGGAAATAGTTTGGTCAAAAAGTGAGGTCGATGCAGAAAGATGCTTTCCCACAGACTTCTAGAGGACTAGATGTCTTTTTGCAATCACAGCTTTCGGTCCTCACACAGACTGCAGGTTTAAGGCAATTCAACATTGGCTTAAAATCTCTGCAGACTCCTATGTTAAAATGACCAACAAAAATAAACAAGTTTACAGCCTGATACCAGAAACAGTCATGGTCTCCTCAACTCATTTTGGGGTTGAATTTTTCTTTTTGAATGGTGTTTAGGGTGACGTCACTGTGTGGGCCTTTTACACACTGTGTGATAACACCTATTAAATAGTGCCATATATTGGTGGAGATGTTCATGGACAAACATGTTATTAGGGCCTCAGGTAAACAAATACATTCAGATATGTTTTTACATTAAATTCACACAGCTAGTGTTGTTCAAAACAATAATTAAAGTTTTTTTCTTTCTTTTTTTTCTTACTTAAATCCTTTCCAGTTCAGTGAACCCGTTACAAAAGTTTATTCACCTGCAAAGTGTAATAAACAAATAACACAAAGACAGCAATTACCAGTATCCACTGAACACCATCACAGTAACTGTGATTATAAGCATGGCATTCGTAGCCAGCGCACCTCAATTCATCTATTCTTCAAGTAATCGGCTAATTGAGTAATTAACCACAGGGTGAATAGATTTAAATCTAATTTGAAAAGGACACAGACTTGCTTCTTGCGAGGCCGTTGCTTTATGAACTGTATCTAGGAGCAAGAAATACAATAAGAGCCAGTGAAAAAGTCTTTCACAGAGATACCCAATTAGTGGAAGCTGGAGGACAGCGTTGGAGAGCAATTATCTCAGGTTACGAGCCTCGTGAGACAGCTCTGAGAATCAGCTCTGCATGACTGTATCGTAAACCTCTACTTTACCATTTGTCTTTTATTAAACCCACACAGAGTAACTGTTTAAATCCACAGCGGGCACCAACTTAAAAGGAGCCTTGTAGTTGTAGTCCCATTTCTAAGGACATCCTCACTCTCTCTTGCAATCAAGCTAAGTATACTTCAAAGGAGCACCGGTCTGTTTTCAATTGTTGTAAAATTCCTGTGAAAGTGATTTATTGAGACAAAAAAAAAAAAAAAACACTCAGAGCTTTAATAAATATTAGTTGGACAAAATGTATTTATTGCCACCATTTTATTTTTATTTATTTTTTTATTGTATATACTCAGGGGAAAATACTTCACTGCAATTTGTTGGTGCTACCAAAAATTCTAAACTTTGGGATACATGAATTAAATTTTGTCTATAAGATATGATAGATGATCATGATGGAGCACTTCTAATCAAACTATCATCATCAGAAAGGTCAATTTTTCCCCCTCACCTCTCCCTTGAGACATTTACCTTCCCACCAACACAGAATTTATTGATCCACCCTGACAACAATGTATTATTATTAAATCATTGTTAAAAGCTTTGACTAAAATTACAATTCAAATTGTTTTCTGATGTTTTAAAGAATCAATGCCCACATGTTAAATTCCTTAGCTGTTTTAATTAGAGCTAAACATATTTGTCTTATGCCCAAAAAAAGGACATTAAAGGGAACCCACGATTCACATTTCCATCTCTATAATTTTATTCTTAAGCTCTACTACAGTAGCTTTGCATGAACAACAATCTTTTGTGATCTTGTTGGTGCAGCCCCTCAGTTCACAAAATTTCTTTTGACTGCCTCTCAATTGTAAACACAAGCTTTATAAACTGCAGGTGGGATATCTTAATATGGTTGGTTATATCATTTATCCATCTTTCTACATAGACAGATGGCAGATGGTCGCCCCTCCCTGAGCCTGGTTCTGCCGGAGGTTTCTTCCTGTTAAAAGGGAGTTTTTCATTCCCACTGTCGCCAAAGTGCTTGCTCATAGGGGGTCATATGATTGTTTTCACTGTATGTATTATTGTAGGGTCTATCTTAGTATGTAAAGCGCCTTGAGGCGACTGTTGTTATGATTTGGCGCTGTATAAATAAAATTGAATTGAATTGCAAAATGACAGCGACTTGGGAAACTTTTGAAAACATAAGATACACCTGTGGTATCAATTTGAAAATTCCGCAACATCCTGTCTTCAAGTTATCGTGTTCATAACGTCGGGTCCATGCTGACTGCCCTGCAGGGTGAATACAGTACCCCATCAGCCTTTTACCGTTGAAGTGTTAAAAAACGTACATCCATGTTAATGTGGGTGCTGTAACTAGCATAGTGCTTTAAATGAGTTAAAACAATATTGACTTACATATTGACACAACATGCGAAGGAATGAACAGTTAGTCTGCATGTATAATATGTACTGTGTAACTCATCAGATCACTATCAATACCCAAGACACCTGACATCTAAACTAATGTTAAAGTATACACGATAAACATTTCTTAAAATTACATTGTTTGACGCAATACAGATATTTCTTTAATTTTAAATATATTGGGTTCATTTTTTTCAGTATAACAATTTACAGTGACTAACAATCTAGCATTGTGTCTTAGATACAGTAGCTATAGACTTTATTAATCCCACACTGGGTAAATTTACCTGTTACAGCAGAACAAGGTTCAGAAAGAAAAAGGGAATTGGAGATATATTAATAAACAATATAATATATAAAAATATCAATTGTATTATTTGCACTGATGTGTTCCTTTTATAAAAAAAAAAAAACCCAAAACCTCAGTTGTCTGTGAGTTGTGAATTACGGCGCTCCCGGTTTAACTTAAAATAGATTTATAGTTGCTGGTCGTTAATGTGTAGCCATGACAACCGACCTCATTCACAAATTGTGCGCATGAACAAATTTAGAACAGCCTTAACCTTTAAAAATGAAAAAAAGGATGGTCTTAATGTCCTAGATAATGAATTTAAACATTTTCTTAAACACTACTATTACTACTACTACTAACTGTAATAATATAGATGATTAGTTGTTTTATTAATTTTTAGTTATTATGTTTTCCATGGGCCATAAACGCTCAGTAAGATAATGAATTATTGACAGTAATAGTTTTTACTGACTATTTACATGAAACATTCAAATCTCTTTAAAAATCAGTCGCTGTGAGGTTTTCTCTTTCAGAATTATTTGACAGACAGCTGTGTGGCAGCTCTAGTGGACCACTTTCACTTTCTTCCCCCCTCTAGTTATGAAGAAAAATGTAACTTTTATCTGAAATGTGACAGCAGCCACAGGCTAGTAAGCTAGACAGCTACCATCCTCACAGGTATGTATTTATTATCTACAATAAATCTCAGTATAAAAGACCCGATTCTAGACGTCAGATAGTTATTAATATGACGGCTTTTGCTAAATAGCTGGATCCAGAGGCTACTGAGCTGAGGAAATTGTTAATTAGACAATCTATAATTAAGATCTGTTAGACAGCCAATCGGATTTAGAGAGAGGTTAAGAAGAGAGTGAGAGGAGGGGGGGAAAAAAAATCACATTTTGATTATTAGAGGATGAGTGGCAGATGTGAGACAGATGGTGACACTGTAGTGAGGGAGTATAACGGACTCATCCCGTTTTAGAGGTTTAGGCCTCTTAGCAGAGATCCGAGTGGGTGAGGATTACAATTAATACAAAAAAATAAATAAGAAAATCTCACTTTTTGGACCAGAATCAGAAACTTTATTTACATTATATGCTTTGATGGTTTATTTAATAGTTCATACTCCATTTAAAAATGATTTTTTTTGGCATGTGCCAGAAACACGGTGAGATCCTGCTGTGGTTTTGTTTTGAAAAAGGTTCCACTCTATATTTAACATATAGATAAGACAACATAAAGCCTCCTTTGACAGAGCTGGAGTGATAAACAGAATAAAACATGAACGCATGATGCTTCATTTCGAATTCTCTTTGCCCTTTGTCCAACTTTTACTTTGAAAATCCCAGCCACAAAGCTAGTTTCCCTCCAAATATTTGTGTTAACAGTCACCTCAGCCCAGTTGATCCCTACCTAAAACCCATATATCTTCCTTACTACAGCTTCATGATCAACTAGTGGCACCTGCGTTTTGCTAACTTTTGCCTGAACAGCTGCAACATCTGCAGAGACGACTCCTTAATGTGGACCCGGGTCCTGATTGGCTGTCCCAAAGTAGGCGCTGTCACTTCCTGTACTCTTCCGAGTCTTCGGTTTCCTTCTCCTGCCGCTCCCGCTCTCGTCTCATCTCCTTCAGCTCCTGCCTGTATTTCCGCTCGATGAAGCGCTTCTGATGAGCCATCTGTGGGAAGTTATCTGGTACAGGGAGAGGCAGAGCAGGAAACACAGGAGTCGACCAAGGAGAACAGATAAAGAGAGAGAGAGAGACACACAGAAGCAGAGGTGTGAGGAGACAAGGTCAGTTTCCAACTGGGTGAGGACAGCAATTTAGTTCCCAAATCGCACTGACTATGGTTTTCATAGCATGTGTCATGCTGTCACTTAGGTCAAATGAGCGAAAATGTTGCAGGCAGTATCGAGATTAAATTGCCCTCATGTTGTTATTTCATTAATAATGATGAAGTAACAAGGAATTAGACAGGCCTTGTTTGGTTTCAGCACAATGAATGTGAGATCTGATAACATAATTACAAGCGAACATTTCGAAAATGAGATCTGTAATAAGATGGCGTAGTGCGACAGCAGAAAAAAAAATGAAACAAAAACAGATACAAGCTTAAAGGATAGTAGTATATAAGCACCAGACAAAAGAAACTGTTAAAGTTTGGAAATTGTGTCCATTTGAAAACTTTCATATTAAACTGCTTGTTTAGAAACCTCTTTTAAAGCTGCTACTACTTGGCGTTCAACCAGCAAACTGCAGCTTTGGCTACATCAGCCATTAGTTTCTAAAGAGAAGTTCTGAAGCCTCGATTTGAGTTTTCTGCTCGCTGCCAACTTGGCTCGAGTCGTCTCCAAATGTGGTGAAACACACAGAGAGCCCAGGCTCAGGAAGTGGGAACCACAACAACTGAACTGCTCAGGACTTGTGTCAATCAGAGAGACGCACTCTGAACCGCTTCCTGTGAAAGTCTCCACCAAGACGCAAATTGGTTTCTGTTTCAAGATTTCCACATTTCTGTGTCACATATTTTCATTAAGAGCTGTGAAATGTGGGGGCGGCATACTCAAGAGAATGTGCTTAAAAGGCTAACGGCAGCAAATATGGGAGCACCGATATATCTGGCCCGAGTGACGGATACACAAAGGAATATTTTATTAAGTATTCTGCTGCATCAATTTTGCAATGACTAAGTGTTTATGTCTTTTTTTAAATTTAAACTTTTTTTTAACCTGTAAGGGAAAGAAACACCTTTGAGATTAAAAATATCGTTTGCAAGAGGTTCCACTTAGATCCAGGTCTGGAAGTTTTTAGACAAAGACACTTTTTTCTTCTCTTTTTTTCTTGCATTTTTGCCTTCATACATCACCACAGAGGATTATAAATGAAACAGTCGAGCTGTCATTCAAGCACAGACTTTCAGCATTAACTCAAGGGCTTTAACAAAAACACTGCTTTAACTGTTTAGGAATTACAGCCCGTGTACGCAGTCCTCTGTTTTCAAAGGCTCCAAAGTAATTGGGCATAACTGAGAGGCACTTCTGTGGCCAGGTGAGGCCTGTTCCCTTGTTATTTCATGACAAACAAAGTGCATAAGAGATCTGGAGTTAATTCTTAGTGATGAATTTAGTGGCTGCTCACCTGAACTCTCAATATGAGGTCCAAAGAGCTGCCATTGCAGCTGAATGAAGCAACTCAAGGTGGCTGCAGTAAAGGTGAAATAGAGCATTTCAAGGAATGGACCTTCTGTCTAAAGAAAACATGGCCGCATGGCTTAGTTTTGCAAACTTGCAACTGAACAAACCGCAACACTTCTGCAACAATCTTCTTTGTACAGATGAGACCAAAGCAGAGGTATCTGGCTGTACTGCACAACGCTGCGTTTGGAGAAACCCAAACACAACATGTGCCAGCACAAACACGTCATACCAACTGTCAAGCACGGTGGTGGAGGAATACACCAGGCAATGGTGGGTAGGGGTTTTGTAGCAAAGCCTGTGTAAGTATGACAAAGATAAATGTATACATAATAGTGCTGTCAATGCCGTATTAATGCGTCAACGTGGCTAAAGGCATTAACGCGATTACAATATTTTATGCACTCAACTCGTCTGGAGCACAGAATGGACAAACTTGAACAAACTGCCCAAAATGCTGACAGAGACACTTCAGGCATTTTGAGTCAGTGGGCGCTCTAGATGGGTTAATTGTTAATCGTGTTAAATAGCCACTTAAGATTTTTTTTTTCACCCAGTGCTGAAAATGGCATGAAACAAAGTCAAAATTGTTTAAAATTCTCACATATTTGCAATCTTAGAGCTTTGGACGGTTGTGAAAGATGAAAAAGTTGTGGGATAAACAACTGAAACATCAGTTACTTTAAAAAACAATAAAAAAAAAATGTCTTTGTGTTGGTTGGAATCTCACAAGAGACGGACCTCTGTAGCAGTAACAACAATTAAAAAGAAGAATCAAAGAATAAAGATGAGCATGAAGTAGCTAGTGATGACAATGTTGTGTGAGAGCCTAGCATCAAAAATGTCAACTTTTAATGAACAAAAGTAATGCGTTCCTTTTTTTAAGCTACTTACATGAGCTTTTTCTCTTCATGTTTCACATATTTGAGTAGATTTTTCAGAGGTGACAGAAAAGAAATGCCTGTTAAAATTTCAGAAAGTGGCAGCTGACAGTTTATTTTGTCTGCTCAAGAAAGGTAATTAACTTCTTCTTAGAGTACTAACAAGAACTCACATTGGACAAATTGGAATGAGATCATATTGGCATACTTAGGAGAGATTATTTTACTTACTGTTAATACATTTTTCCTTCAGTTAAACTGATTTGAACACATAACAGAGCAGTGACTCGTTTAAGAATTTTGAAAACACCAGATGTGGTGCACCAGTGTCATCTTGAAAGCAGCAACTTCCCTCAGTTTTCATGCCAAGCAGCACCGTTTGTAATTTTAATATTCACTGCTCAGGTAATTTTCCATTAAGTGTTTACATTACTGTGCCTGCCCACTGCAAACTTCAATTTAAAACAGCATGCATGACAGCTGCCCGGTGGTTTGTGTCTACTCGCTGAGACACACATTTGACTGTGCAGTTTTTCCAGTCACTGATCATGACCATGCAAACTCAGGCAAATTAGGCTTTCAATACCTTTTCCCTCAAACGTTTTAAAGATAGCCTGTGAGGGAAAACTGAGAGGAGCCACAATGGTCTGTACTTACAGAACATTAAAATAAGGTCCTCTCTGTATTTTGTACTATTCTGTGAACTTTGCAAGTATCAGGTCGACATATTTATCATAAATTCATACAAATCAATGACAAATTAAAGGAAAAAGTACCATCAAAACAGCTGCACTGATGTCACTGATTTTCCAAAACTTGAAGCTAGGTTTCAGGTTGTCACCAATTACAACTTAGCACCATCTCTCCAACCTCCTAATATGAAATTTGCAAGTCTTGGAAATGGAGCTATTATCACTTGATGCCAAAGGACACCTTGTGCATAACAGGACGACTTGGGTAGAATCTGTGATAACTAGGTATATTATGCCTCGGGATGAGAAGAAACAATGGTCCAAACTCATCTATAAATGTTAAACTGGATGTGTGACTTATGAAGGTCACAGCATTTGATTTAGATCACTTTCACAATCCTCAAACCGTTCGGTAAATTTCATTCCCAACCACCAATCTCTAGCACTGAAGCCAACATGAAGTAACAAAAACTGTAAAGTACTCAGACATGCTCCGAAACCAAGTTAGTCTAACACAGAGAATTAAAAGATGAACATAACTACTGTGACATCACCCAGTACCTTTGGGCTCTGCATTTTCACGCCTTAATTAAGGGTTTTGGCAGCCAAAACTATCTTACTGGCTCCAAAGAAAAACCCCTTGTTGGCCAGAAGCTGGAACTTACCTGTAATGGATGAACAAGCTAGCTAAAAACAAACAAAACAAAACAAAAAAAACAACATATTGCTTCAGGATGCCAAGTCTATAAGCAGTGGGCGATATTATGGAAGCTGTGTCCAACCTTTATTTTTTCTGCCTGTACCTCATGAATAAAAGGCATCCCATCCCGGGATGTACGTGCTTTGCTATTTGGAGAACACTCGGGATAACTTGGTATTGAGCTGTACTGATCTTCTCTCTAAAGGGGACAAGTGGACCCAAACCATAACCTTCCACGGCAACTAGATCCCCTCAAAGAGTCAAGGGTTACAGCTTTTCCTTTCATGTAAGGCCATGCTTTCTTTGACAATTTTTCTATCTACAAGTGAAAGACTTTCTACATTTCAAGGCCCAGCTATAAAAAGTTTTAATAAACTTGTTTTTTGTTAGTGTGTTGAGTTTAATCATACCTGGTCTACCAGGTCATCTAGGCCAGATCATGCCAACTGTTAGGACAACTGTTGCGGCAAGTAAAATAACATCTGAACAAACCAAACAGAAAGAAGTCACAGGTTCATTTTAAGGCCAAGCTGAATTGCCTGCTTAATAACTAACGACCTCTCCAATGTAAAACCTCAATTGTTGACAGAAGCATTAGATTACTAATGCAATGAGCAGAATAAGAGTTTGAAGATTGAAATATGTTTAAGAGGAAAAAGGGAAGTAAAAACCCATTAATTTAAAGCAAACACTTTCATTTTCACTCTTCCCATTTCCAGAGACCACATTGCATAACATCATTTCTAAATGCTTTCTATAGTCTTTTCAGAACTCGTCAATAAGACTTGGTATTTACGCTGAGACACATTTAAGTCGTGATAAACTTGAGCTGAAGGTTAAAGTGGATACAGTAAAAGGTTTAGATTATTCTTTTATTCATCAGCCATTTGTACATGTGCAGGTTGGAAATAAGAGTTAATATAGAAACACTTTTAGCTATAAATATGACACTGGAAAGAACTGCACCCATCACCTAAATAAAGGATCCAAGCTGGTGAAAATGTACTGTAGTTCTTTAGGTCTTTCTTGATGTCTGACTGGTCTTATGGCGCATCAGAACAAATGTGAAGTGAAGTTTCATCTCATGGGTTTCTGGACCATTTTGAAATCTGCTATTATTAGACCCTAAAAGCCAATGGAAGAATTACTTCCTTCCAAAGTACGATCGATACTTGGTTCACAAGAGGATATTTCCAGAACTTTTAAGGAAGTCCTACAGTTTGCCTTACTTTTCCTCAAGTCCTCTATTTTGTTTTTCTCAAAGTTGATTATACACCTTCGGCTTCCTTTAAAAGGCGACAATAAGCTTGCTGATAGTGGGTGGTTTCAGTAAAATCCACAATCTGCAGGAGAATCTCATCTGATATGCTATCACAAAACTAAAGGTGAAATATATTGAACTTGCACAGATGCATATTCGGCTCCTTTTGCCCCAAGTCGATTTGTGCCTTTGAATAGAAACCTTTACTCTGTTTCGGGTCTAAACACACCATTAAGGAAATGACAGCTTTTCAAATTCTTACTGCTGGGACTTCAAAAAACAAGAAGAACTTCATATAAAATAATATTCTCCTAGCCTGTTTGCCCAATATATACATAAAGAATCATCAAACATTGTTCAAACTACAATTCAGCACTTTTACATGGTTCCTGCTGCTTAAGATAAGACAGTGTGAAATTTCAAGACCAGCTTTAGAATAACAAACATGGAAGCAGAAACACATCCATTTCTTGGTGGTTCATTTGATAGTTTCATAGGTCTTCATCGCCTTGTGTCAGGCTCTTGTTGAACATTAAAGCAACACGTCCTAAATGGTACAAGCTTGCTGATATTGTTTACTTTGGTAGAACTGCATGCAAACAAAATACCCCATATATTTTAATAGGTATTGGTTTCTGCCAGTGATGCAAAATCTGGATTTAATAGCTAATTTTCATTGAATTTGCATGCTTGCTAGCAGAGACTGCATTTGCTCTGAAGGTCTCGACCACGAAACAAAATGAGTGTTTTGGTTCTGGGGTTGGGATTTGCGTAATAAAGATTGAAGACGTATTCACTGATCTATTTTAAAAGCAGAGGTTATAAGTAGTTTTGACTCATCATGGCTCATGCTTTTTTTTACTCCAGGCAATGTAATATCTTTGAAGGCTTTCTAAGCATCTGTAGGATTCTTGTTTTACCTCAGACCATGTTATATAAAACAACAGAAAATACAGCAGTGTCTTAAATACTTAGGAGAGGAGCTGTATCATGAGAAGATAATGTACATTATCTCCCAATAAATGTGAAAATTTAATTATTGCTATTGTCCAGACAGTGAACTCACAGCTGATAACATGGCGCCTTAGGGTTTCAGACAACTGCTCGACTATCTGGTGTAGATTTGTGTTTTCTGGAAAAAGCTGCTGTCCTGCTGCCGCAGACCCATGACCACGGCTGGAAAGATAAGCCACAGGAGCACAAGTGAAAATGTTTCTCACGTGTTGCAGGGACACATTAACCATCTGTGTTGTGTTTAACCTCCACTTTGGAGCTGATAATCAGTCATTCAAAAACCCTTTCATGGTTTGTTCATGTTAAAAAATGTCCCCTCTAAATGTTGAAAAAAAGAAAGAAAGGGTGTTATGAATTCAGATGTTTTGAAAGGATTTCCAGCCTCCTACATGCGAGGCTTAGGTTGCCTTTCAATTTAATTTAAATTCTTTGGAGAGTTGTTTAGGCATATGAAATATTTTAAAGATGTCACCTTGAGCTCTAGAGAGCTGTGAGGTAGTTATCTTTTTTTTCCTGTCAGTTTATGGAATAAAGCATAATTGGCCTTAGCCAGGGCTTCAGAACAGCAAATTCTACAACTGATTGCCAGGAGGAATTGGCCATGAGCGAATAAAGGCCACGTAGTGCTTTGGTTGTCTTCAACTAGTTCTTGTAATCAAAATTCAAGAACCTCTATGGCTAATGAACCACTGCCAACCCCCCCGCAATTTCCATATAATATGTGTCCAGCTCGTGAATGGAAAAGGATAATGTATTCTTCCCCTTGCAACACTATAATTTGTCATTATGGCAACAGAGAGGAAAAGCGCGTGATAACAGCAATATCCTATTAAAAAAAGAGAAGGATCAAATGAAAAAAAAAATCCTGAAGAAAGAAACACTGAGCTTAAAAAAAAAAAGCATGCTGAAAGAAACACACACATGCATGAACACACAGAAACACACAGTCTATTTCAATATGCTTTCGGTGAGTAAGCAACACTTGGTGAGCCTCGGAGAGAAAACTACATATTGCAGTTAAAATATGGAAATCAGCAGCATTTTTCCCTAGGAGATGACTTGAGAATAACCCACTCGAGAGGAAAAAAATAAATAAAAATTTGGCCATTTACATTGTTTAACATGCAGCACAAGAGCAATCGTCAAAGAATATGGTTGCTAAGGATACACAAGCCTTTTCATTTCGGCCTGTGTTGGGCATCACAAAAGCATATTGTGAATTCTCGGCTGTCCGGTGTTCTGCAGAAAAGCACCTTTGAGAAACGGTGCACTTTGCATGCTGATTAGCTTTGGTTAACGTGTTATTACACTTCGCTCCGCACAGCTTTTTTTTGTTAATTGACAACATAGTAATTTCTCTCAAGGATGGTGGGTTGCAGGCTTGAGATTCAGGTGCAGGACTGGCAGTCGGGGGGCCTGCGCAACAACGCGCTCTGTTGTGCCCACCAGCAGCAGTGCCGAGACAAGCAGCTGGATGTGGAATCTGTGATGAGAGATCAGCTCCCTTTTTTGTCCTCTCACTTCTGCATTCACTATTCAGCCAAAGTTTAAGGCTGTGACACGACTTCACAATTGACAGAGCCGACTGAGCCCATCACCTGTACTGCGATCCTTGGCTTTAACTCTTATAGTTGAACACCATAAGACTCTGAGTATACTTACACAAAAATCATGATTCCATTTAGTCATGCGTTCATTGAATCAAGGGTATGCTGTGATTTACAGCTAACTCATAGCAGGTACTTTGATAACCTCAGAAAGCATCTGATAAGGTTCTGTTGGATTCATCGACCTTCAGCCTGCACTGGTTTAGAGCAGATTGTCAAGGTGACAGTCAACACCTGCAAATCTGAGGTCATGGTTCTCTCTGTGCTTCCTCTGGATTGGTGAAGATAGGATTCCCCATGCGAGTAAGTTTAGGGCTCTTGAGATCTTTTAATGAGTGATGGGAAGGTAAAACAGCGAAGTGCTCATGGTAAAAAGAGTTGGCCGAAAGGTGGAGCTTTCATTTTAGTTATCTATCTATATTCCACCTTTACCCAGATCTCATGACCATAGGAGAATGACTGAAAGAGAAAGCTCATGAATATAAGCTGCCAAATGAGTTTGCTTTCAAGAAGCTGGGCTCATTCTTCGAGAACAGGTGAGGATCTTGGAGTACAGCTGCTGCTCAAGGTGGCATCTGATTAGGAAGCCAACTGGGCGCTTCCCTTTAGAGGATTTCTGGTTTAGAAGGACACCCTCGGGTAGCCCCAGAACCTGATTGGGAGATAATATATCTTGTCTACCCCTGAAACATCTTGGGATCCTTCAGGAGGAACTGGAGTGTGTTGCTGGGTAGAATGATGTCTGGACGACCATGTCATGGAATGATGGACAGATGCCTGTTTGCAAAAGCACAACTCTACCTCGGATTTCTAAGGGAAATGTTGCAGAGAGTAGTCAATCGAGCTTCCTTTTGAGAAATTAACCCAGGCAGTGTTACTTCCTGTCTAGTAAAATGCGTTTTCACAGGCCGAATTTGAAAGTTGAAAAATTAAAACACAACTGTGTCGATGCCCTATGATTCAATAACACACGAAACTACTGACTAAGACCACAAACTCATCAGGAAAGAGAATGTTTACTGACATCAAAGACTAAGGGTGCCGAAGGCAGTTTCTCCATAGATTTGCATAGAGCTGGACTTAACGAGAGGAGTCACCCTCTGCTGGTCATTAGAGAAAAATGCAGGTTTAAAGCACTTCTGCACTGGCTTCCTTTTTAAAATATAAAGTCTGCTCACTTCAGCAGCAGTGCTGAAACGAGCAGCTGGAGGTGGAATCTGTGATGAGAGATCAGCTCCCTGTTTAAGAGCTCAAGAACATACACTGGTCTTTCACTATTCAGCCAAAGCTCAGGCACAATAGACTGAGTCCATCACCTACAGCTCACACGCACAACATCAGTCAACAAGCCAATAGTGTGCCTGTATAGCGGTGCTGATGAAGGGATTTTCCTACCATGCCAAAGGCCAAACAAAAGATTCAAGCCAGTGAATGGAGATCCTGCATACTGTACTTTACTTTGCCTCTTTCCATCCAGTGCTTTTATCCAGAGATTAAGGGTTTTAGAGAGAGCTAAAGAAAGAATGCAGCTCCCCTTCCAGCTACTAGGGAGATTGAGGCTCCTTCTCTTATTCAACAGATACCGTATTGTTTGAGAAACAAGCAGCTGTGAGGAAGCTGGAAAAAAAGAGGCAAGGGGAGGGGGCTGAGTCATAGAGAGATGGGAGACTTTAAACAGGCACTGTACTATCTGTAAGGATGAATGATAAATGCTTAAGCCGTTGCCATGTATATTTGATGTCGCCTTAGACCTAACGGTGCATGGTGCATGGAGCCCCAGGGCCTCAGAAACACTGCACCACCGACTCCTTCTTTCTCTCCTTCCTCACGTCGATTTCGTTCGCCTACCTGGCTGCTCTCAGCTCGATTTGTTTGCACTCATGTTTCTCCCAGTCTGGGCCTTGGTTAACATTTAATTCTACCTTGACAGACACAGGCAGGAGACTGTCAAAACGTGGGCCATCAAATAATGAAATGTGAATCAGCTGAGCCACCAGCGGATCAGCTACAGACAGCACACACACCAAATATTGGGGCCCGGTCTCTTTAATGAGCTCTGAGCTGTCTGACTGAACACAGCCATGTCTCTCACCTCTCTGACACCGCCGGAGCCGCGGATTCTGTCAGGCAGGAAAAGCTCTGCAGCAGAAACAAAAAGTTCAATCCTGCTCAAAGTGCTGCTGATACTCGAGGAGGCTTTAAATAAAACATGGAAATGAATCCTGACACGTTGCGTCGAGTTGTTTTCGATCCGAGAGTAACACAAGGTAGGGCTGTTGTACACGAGGAGTAATGGTGTAAGCCAGTACTGCACTGAGGGCCAATAAGACAATCAATGACGAATTACATGACACCGGGGCTAATGTCCTTGATTAGTCTTGCTATGCGAACAAATGAAGCGAGGCTCTTGACAATCACATGAGAGACAATGCAGCTCCAATAGGAGTTGATGCGTCAGGCGGTTCTGCAGCAGATGAGCTCCAGTCTCATTATACAAGCTCATGGTCAGGAGACACACAAATCCTTCAAAGTGTGTTTGAACCCTGCTGACTGACCTTGCATATTTAGCTTAACAAAAAGATGTTCAACAATGGAATTAATGAATTTTCAGTATGATTTCCAGGACCAAAGTGATTCATTTAAGCCTGAACACTAAGTTGTGAATAATAAGGAATGATCAGCAGACTACATTTCATTAAAAAAAAAAATATGACCTTTAAATAATGAGGCTTATCTGTGAAAGATGGAAACGATCGGACTAAAAACAAGCAACAGTTCACTGGAGTTTTTACAGGCAGTTTCAACTGCAAGGATTTTCATTATTCGCTGTCTTTTAAAACCATTTCATTGGCATTAGTTCTCAAACTCATGTCCGTAAACGATTAGAATTAGTTAGGCATTCCTGTCTGTAATGCATCTGTTATCTACAGTACTGTGCAAAAGTCGTGAGCCAATTTCTTTAAATTTTACTGCAAAGGAGCCAAAGCCTCTTGTGTTTTTTTTTAAAGTAGCTTTGACCAATAGTTCTTCAGGGTTTCTGGAAGTCTTTCAAAAAATTGTCTTTGGACATTGGCAGCTTTTTCACTTATTTTCAGTCCAGGCCTTGTACCTGACCATTTTCAGAGGGATTTTTTTTTGTGTACACATAACAGCAAACTTAGGAAAGAACCAATTTTAAATTGTATCTTTAGGCACTTTGTTACTACCCGCCTGTCACAAAAACACAATTTGTTCCCATTTCTTTAGTTGAATCTCTGAAAAATACCAAAGATAACACAGTTTGACAGGCATAAAATAGTATTTTTGTACCAACAAGGTGATTCCTGAAGAGCTATTAGCCAAAAACTTGGCATATCTCAGCATCGTGTGCGGAGCGTCCCCCCCCCAAAAAATTGTAGAAACTTGACAAGTGGAGGACAAAAGAAGAAGCGGCAGGCATAAAAAACCCATCTACAGCAGATGAACACTAGCTGAAAGTCATGTCCTTAAGAAATGAGAAAGAAATTCAGAATGGCTGTCACAAAGTCATTCTTTAGAAAAGGAAAGCGAGAGAAAAGACTGAGGTATGCCAAATTACACAAGAACTGGACTGAAAATCAGTGGCAACAGGTCTGATGGAGTGATGAATCGAGAGTAGAAATTGTTGGTTCAAATCGTCATCAATATGTATGCAGGAGCTCAGGAGAGAGGTACAACACTGTTTTACAGTAATGTGTAAAACACAGTGATGTCATGGTTTGTCCCTGCGTTTCAGCCAGTGGTGTTCGGGGTTTTGTCAAAACTAACAAAATCAGATTTTGGTCCCCCATTCAATAGCACAGCAAAAGCATCTGATTGGCAACAGCTTTATGTTTAAGCATGATAAAGATCCCAAACTGATTATGCAGAAAAATCATTCTCAAATAGGAAAACACAATATGAAGCACAGACCACAACATTACTGATGCAATGTGGAGTCATCTCGACACAGAACAGATCTTCCAAAGAAGAGCTTTGAATGTCCTTCAACAATCCTGGAGAACTACTCCTGAAGACTACTTGAAGAACTCTGTCTGACTTGTAGAAATTCAGTTTTTCCCCTATATACTGCATTTCCATGCCATTTTGCAAACAAAATATAAAATGAGAGGTGGCTCAAGATCTCTGCAGAGTACTGTAAATGTTCCTAAAAACTGCTCAGAATAACATAATAGGCAGGTCGGGTGTGAGCAGAGAGTACATCAAGCTGGCGGCTGACTTGTATATTAGTGGGTTTAAATTAAGTGATGGTGCAAAGTCAAACAAAGCTCTACAACTGGAAGCTCTTTTTTTTTTGCGCCAAAGGAAGGAAGGAAGACTTGAAGAGATGATTTTAAATTACCTGACCTTTTAAAAGGCATTGCTAATCTAGTCACATGAAACAGCAATTTATGAGGGGGGAAATGTTCATTTACTAGGAATGAGCATCTATCAATCATGGTGACAGAGGTGTACACTGGGGAGAGGAAACGGGTGGAATTAAGGGAGGGAGGATGACACAGGAGAGAGACTGTGTGCTCTGAACTACGCCCCCTGATAAGGAGGGAGGGAGGTGAGGGAAAAGGGGAGCCAAAAACAGAGGGAGAGAGGGAGGCTGAGAGAGCGGCTTTAAATAATAACACACTAATGCTAATGTTTCATAAAAAGCTAAAGCCTGGGTGCGCAAACAGTATCAATCACAAGTGGCTGGAGGCCTCATTTAGAAGCCAAATGAAATCAAAGTTTGACCTTTCTGCCCTCTGCAAGTTCTACAGGCCTGTTCCAACAAAGCCATTTGTGTTCACCTCCAGCTAATTAGTTGAGTAAAGAACAAATTGCACATTTGATTAATGTGGTCACACTGATAGCATGTGAACCTGGTCCAAAAATTACAACCAAACTCTTTCCACTCTCAGTGTAATGGAGGTTATTATGCCCACGTACATATGCAGAGTATAGGAAGCAAATTGGAGGTGCTGGAAGAGGCTCGTGGATGTGTTTCTGAGAGCCGTGTAATTGTATTTTTTACTTAGCAGCGAATGAGACGTTACCTATTTTCCTTAAGTGGTGTTTGATGAAAAGACAATGACAAGATGGAAAACAGCCAAGGAGTGAAGCAGCACATAGGGGGACGCGTCAGCTGCACTCCTTCAAATCTGAAGAGGAGCGCTGAGCATAAGAGAGTGTGCAGCCTCGCTCTCGTGGTCTCTAAAAAGGGCTGGAAAACAACATTTAAAAAAAAAACAAAAAAAAACAAACTTTGCGTGGCTCTCGAAACAAACTTCCCGCCGTCCCCCGGGGATGATCGACGTGGTCGAGGATGCTTAGCTTCCCCCGTCCTTGTTTTATTGCTTCTCCATCTCTGGCTAGGCCCCATGCCTGTGCTCTGGGCTAGCACTTCAAACAACCTAATGTCCTATATGTTGCAGCCAACCGGCTGGTCAGGCCACAGCTCTCTGCCAGCCATCTTGCATACTGTACAGCCAAAGCTAATATTCAACACTGAGTCAAAGCATGTGAAGGGCTTAAAGTGTGAAAACGTGTGTGTGTGTGTGTGTGCGGCGAGGAGGGGTCTTTGTTGCTGAACAACTCACATTTTTCGAGCGCATCCATCGCAGCTCCCATTTCTGCCTGTTGGATGCTAGATTAGAATTTTTTTTTAAAGAAAAGGAGACGGAGAAAGAGACAGAAAAGGGTCTTTAGCATATTTAAAATGTCCTTTTTTGAATTCCCATCAAAAAAAAGAGAAAAATACCCCACAACCAATATTGAGAGGATTATCAAAAGTGCATTATATTTGTTTTCGAAAGAGCCCTTCTTCACTAACAATCTCAGGTAACACGGTGCACACATTTCCAAAAGGTAAGCCTATTGGCGGATCTACGCTGGGCACTGTTTACTTCTGCAATTCACCGTCCCCTCCGTATATATTATGTGGTGTGTGATCATAGCCCAGCAGTGGAGGTGGCTGGGAGCTTAAGTCATGTAAATACAAAAACAGTAAGCTGCCAAAGATTCTGTGGAAGGGACAAACTTATCGCCAGCTTAGTGCAAGAGAGAGCGGTTTCAAGTAGGGGGTCGTGGAGGGGATTTTCACATGTGTGTGTGTGTGTGTGTGGTGGTGGTGGTGGTGGGGGGGGGTAAAAGATGTTTGATGGATTTAGGTTTCATTTCTCGCAGGCTCAGCTGCAGCTTTATCGTCAACCCCTCCAACCCTGAAAAGGCCTCGGCGCAGAGATTCACTTTCTTTACTTCACAAAAGCATGAATATGCCAACACACACAAAAGGTGTGCGATTCAACACGGGCGGGGTCTAATAAAAAATAAATAAAACAACACTTCCTTCTGTCTTTGTGTGAACACAATAGCTCAGGTAGACCTAAACGCAGCCCCAGCAGCAGCGCCGCCTCATCAAGTTCTACCCAGCACAAAGTAATATTTCCATAACAGAATTTACATCGGATCAATAACGAATCGATTCATTTTCATGATGCATAATGTCTCTCCCAATAAAATAGGGCAGCCAGAGCTTAATTGCTATAATAAACACCATCAATAAAGTGCAGCCATTATTCTGGAGCCCATTAGCGGTGCATTGAGAAGGCGAACGCCTTGTCTTGTTTGTGTCTTATTATTTTGTACCATCTCACTCACCTTGGGCCTTTGCCACAGCCGATTCGCTCTCCTTTGAAATACACGGCGACGGTGTAAATGCGGGCGTGCGACGGCCCCACCGTCTGCAAGGTCCTGCAAAATTCAACAGAGGAAGGAGGGCAGAGTTTAGGAATAATAAGAAAAAGAGAAGCACAAGGACACACGGGGACACTGTCCTTCAGAGAAATACAAAAAAAAGAAAAAAAAGTTTTGAATTGGAACAAATGTAATTCAACTAAAGAGCACTCTTTGAGAAGACGCACAATCCATCTGAGGGACATATAAACAATTTTTAAAGCCTCCCAAAGTCCCCACTCTCATCTTCTGACACCTAGATCTGAAGATGAGTGTGGGGAAATAAATAAAGAAATAAATAAGTGACACGTTGAGAGAGGAACCGAAATAAAAGAGTGACAACAGTCTTTGAGAGACCTGCGAGTCTTTGGCGCGCTAGAAGGGTAAACAATGAAAAAGCTAAAGAGGGAGCGATGACAAGAGACTATCACTGAAGTAATTTACAGATGTAGCTCATTTAAAAAAAAAAAAAAAAGGCAAAGAAGAAGAAGAGGAAGCCAGATGTTGACTTTGTTTTATTTCTGCAGGGACATGTGTACAAGACAGTTGTTTGAAATGTTAACATTAGCATAAACATCTCAGACCCAAGCTGTGAGTCACCTAAATTATTCACAGACAATTTACTTATTTCAGGAGAGCAAATCCATTTTTAATGCAATGTGGTCACTTATGACACTTTATCAATAATTCAGCCCCCTTTCTCGCTTACAAATGAAGAAGCACATAGCATGTGCCGAGCAAATAAGACTCCTGCGTGCGCTGTTTTAACCGAATCTCAACGGGGAGAGCGTGTCACTTGGAATTATCGCGGTGCTAAAATAACACAAAAGGAGACGGAATAAAAGGGAAATCGACGGGGCCGTCGGGAAGTCGTCGGCGCTGCGTTCATGCTAAAAGCAGAGCTACTTACAGACTGGAGCCACTTTCTGTACAGTGTGAGATGGGTGTATATGTGTGCTCCCCGGTGTGCCGAGATGTACAGGAAAGTGATAGAGCGCAGGGTTGAGGTGTCGATCTGTCATCAGCCAGGCACATTCACAAGGGAACCTTTAGCAGGGGGCTCGGTACATTAACTTCTTTCCTTCGCCTTTTTTTCCCCCTGTCCTTTCCTGCCTCTTTTGGTAATTTAGTCTCTTTCTTTCCAACTCACACCCTAGTCTCACTCTGTGTTTCTGTACCCTTGACGCTTGTAAACAAATCCCACAGACTTCGAAGACAGACAGCGAGACAGATTCGACGCCGAACAACTGCTCCATGAAACGCTATGAAAGTTGTATGAGTCTGGCTTATCGACCAACAGGGGTCAGGTCATCTCACGAGGTGGTCAAAGGAGTGTTCAATATTACCAGCTGCTACTGTGTATACATCAAACAAGGGGAAAGAAAGAAGTAATTACGCTCAAGGATGGGGGAAAAGCCTTTCATTCATCAGTGGCTGGGTTTTATGTAAGCTCGTGTCTCCTGTACATGTGGGGCTGTGTGAATTGTTGAGATTCAGGTCACCCAGGAGCTCTATTTGTTTCTCCTTCACGTTCTTGTGGGCAGTGGAGTTGGGGAGGGAAGTGTTGATTGCGGTGTCAGAGCTGTGCTGTGTCAAAAAAAAATCGCCATCCGCTGGGCAGATAGACGGAATAATAAACACAGGGGGATTGAAAAGACGTTCAAATAAATACAAGGGGAAGAGAGACAGGGAGGAAAAGGGGACAGATTAGATGCTGAATTGTGGAGTTCATTGTACGCCAAAGCGCTCTGTCTCCAACCACTCATGAGCCTCAAGACGACCCCCCCCTTTTTTTTGTGAGAAAACTGTGTTTGCCAGCTTCCAGTGGTGACAAACACACTGCATCATGGCAGCTCTCAAAAGCTTTCTGTCAAATGACACTTGCTCCTTGGCTTTTTTGTCAAATAAGAGACCCTTTTGGTTATGTTTTTTTTTTCCACAACAACAAAGACCTTTACACAGTTGTTCAAAATGTGAGTCTGATGACAAGTAGTCTTGGAAATTATGTTTGTGCCATTTCACTTCCCTGAATTTGTACTGCAGCCCACGTGATGCCTGACCCTTCTGGACTGCAGAGTTTGGCTCACACTAAAGAGACTGATCAAGTGTATGGTGCACCCATGTGTATACACACTTAGATTAGACCTTAAATCTCAAAAATTGAATTTCTTACCATTGCTAATAAGATGTCATGTTCAAATTCAAACATTTTAAGCCTAAAATACATATTAAGTAAGTGGCAGCACCTAAATGTATCTTAAGACTGCTTAAAAAAAACTTGCATAAATATACATTTCTACTACATTTATTGAAGCATGCGGCTATATAAAGGGTAAAAGGATTTGTTGTACATAAGCCATAAAAGATTGAAGGGAGGGAAAATGAATGGTAAAATAGCTTAAATAGTTTGAAGTAGTGTTTAATCATTTAGAGCAGAGTTAAAGATGAAAATAAAAATCCTTGACCATGTGTGCCTACAATTCTAAGCATAAAGAAGCAATAACCAAAATAGTATTTACTAAAAAAAAAAAAGCACAAAAAAGAGAGAACGTGTACCCTTGCTCTGTTACTTTTTGCAGAAAGCTATGTTTAGACATAAATGTTAATTTGGCAAGCTAGCTATTCAGTCCACTCAGTATTATTCAAGCAATAAAATTAGTTAGCAGGCAAGCTACGGCTAGCAAGCTGTATGAATCTGTTTTGTTTTATAACATTCGCTGATAAAGGAATTTTAAAGTGAATGGCTATTGTATGAGCACTTTGGTTGAATTAGCAGATATTATGTATTTTGCTATGTTAAGTAGCTGCCTTTTTTCAGTATTTTGGTAGGTAAATGTTACCAGGATTTATGCTAGCAATGTAGCCTAACCAAATGTTATGTTAAGTGAATTCAAATCTATTTTCAGCTGCTTCATTATCCTCCCAGGGATAAATTAGATGGTAAGTCACTATTTGTTCATTACTTTATTAGCTAAAGTTACAAAATAGCCAATATGAAATTTGTGTTCAAAGCCATGTTTTAGGTATTTTAGTTACCTTTAGCTTGTTTTGTCGTTATAGTTTTCACAATCACAATTAGGGATTAGCTGCCACAAACGATTATTTTGATAGTCGACTAGTCACCGATTATTTTTGCGATTAGTTGACTAATCAGATCATGCATCCATTGGACGTAAAACGTACAGCTTATTGCACCAGCATGCATCTGCCCTTTTATAACTATCATTAGCTTGAAATGCTTAAGGTATGCGCTAACTAAAAACAAAGACAAGATGATAGTTTATTAAACTTTTAAAGAAATGCAGAGATTGTCTCGGTAGAGTTTAATAAACTCAGCCATCTGCTCCTTGCTCTCTAAGATATAACAGGACACTGGAGTTAATTCTCGACCATCTCACATTCTGTTTAATCACTTTTCTGTTTGATGTTTATTCAGCTGTGTAAAAACAATTTTAATCTCAGCCAAACCGATTTACCCAGGAACAAATAAAACACAGAAAAAAAGCCAAACAATAAAAATTTTAAGTTATCTAAGTGACTTATATATCATGTTTAAGTAGCGAAAGAAGTGGTGGGTTTGAAAACGATGGACCGGGAAACCAGCCTTGACCTCCCGGTCAGCTCGTCCAACAAATGCGTCCTTCATGTGAAGGGGTGTCTCCTTCGTGGCCCAACCTATCCCAGAATTCATAGCGCGGCCCAGTCAACAATTTCCAACAATAGCGGAAGTTATAGTTTTTTTTTTACTCTTTCTGGGTCACAAGATAAACTTTTAAGATTTTTTCAGGTGAGAACGTAGCTGTGTAAATTTCAAATATCTGCTCGGTTTATCAAGACATCACATATTTGACGTTTTCAGAGGCGTCTGGCCGGGAGGTCGAGGCTCACTAGAGCCGGTGAGAACAGCGAACTCCCAACACATCGTTTTCTTTCGCTATTTAGATTAAACATGATATATAAGTCACTTAGATAACTTAAAAATGTTATTGTTTGGCTTTTTTCAGTGTTTTATTTGTTCCTGGGTAAATTGGTTTGGCTGAGATTAAAGTTATAGTTTTTACACAGCTGAATAAACGTCAAACAGAAAACTGATTAAACAGAATGTGAGGTGGTCGAGAATTTACTCCAATGTCCTGTTATATTTTAGAGAGCAAGGAGCAGATGGCTGAAGTTATTAAACTCCACTGAGACAGCTGGTGACACAAATTTGAAGGCTAGACCGTCCCATTTCACAGACTCGCACTTCCGGTTTTCTCAGTCTTCGATTTACCCGGCCCACGTAGACTGCGAAGACCGGGTCCTTCGAATGATGCAGCCTCTGAATTGGGACATAGCTACTGATTTCGTACTGAATTGTCACTATCAAGTCTCGAGCTGAGCAGTTCCACTATCGCTATTGTATGGTTTATGTCAATGAAGAGTGTGGCTTTCAGGTAGGAAACTTGCCTGAGGGGCCAAGAAATGATTATAGTTTAGTCTGTATTTTAATATAAAATTAGTACAAAAGACAAACCTCTAATCACACACTGGCACTTCTAGATAATGTTGAAAGAAATTTATGCAAGTCTCTGTAATATGGGGCCTTACTTGTAGAGTGGGATATCAGGCTCCTTGCCCTCCGTTCTCAGGGTCAAACAACACTGCTGTAGCTGAGACTTGGGGTCGTTCCAGTCCTGGTTCAGAATGAACTCCTGCAACACACAAACCACACACACTTGTGACCAAACTCTCTCTCTTCACCCACTCATTTCAAAGAATCAGAAACACAAGACAGAAAAACAATCAGCTGCAGTTACAACCGTTCTCCTTCACTCCTTCATGCTTTTATTTCATTCCTGCCATCTCCAAGCTTTTACCCCCTTTTGGACTTATTTGCGCTCTCTCTGACTGGCTCTCCATCTATGTCTTGGCGGTGAGCACAAATCACAGGCTACTTAAGACAAAAGCCAATCCCCGGCCAGAAATAAAGAGCGTCTGGGAGTCTCCCAGGTGTGCAGCTCTGATACATTTCTCTTATCCAAGGGGGACTTCTAAAAGCCCTTCCATTAACAGGGAAGCAGCCTTGTCATAAAAAGGCAGACTTTGAATCCAGAACTGTCTGCTCCTATTAATTTTCTACAAAGAGTGCTTCTGCTTCTGTTGCTTGCGCTACCCTACTCTCTCGCTTTGCAGCTCCCTCGCAGCCCCTCCATCTCTACTGTTCTTGCTTCCGTGCTTTGCTTCCCCTTTTTCCTCCTTCCCGGTTTCCCTCTCTCCGGGGGGCATCCACACTCCTTTAGCTGAAGGCTGAGAAATTTGGCTGTAGCTTATAGCCCACCTCTTGTTCATTTCGAGTGCATTGGTGCATTCACTCTCATGCAAACACCTTAACATGCATAATGGCGGGGGGAAAAAAAACTGCGAACATAAGGAAAGGAGCATTTATGTTCCCGGTTTTGCTTCTCTATTTCCATCTAAATTGGATGAAGCAGCACAGTTTGCAACACTGTGGTTTCCAGAGGGCTATGTAAGGAGACGTGCTGGCTGTTTCACAACTTTTCTCTTGGAAGTGGAAATGAGGTGCTCTCTTGCAGCGACCATGACGCAAAGCTCAGCTCCTCTAGAGCTGGGGATTCTCCCTGGAGAGGCACACCAAGACAGCAATTAGCATGGCATATCAGACCGCTGCAGCAGCTTCACACGGAGAGGTCCGCGCTGTGTGGGAAACTCGTTCATGAGCACGCGTGTGTGTATGGATGCCCGGTTTGAGTTTGTGTCTTTTCACTGCAGCAGCGGTAATAAAGGGAAAACGGGGCTCTTCTATCTAAACTTAGACTTGAGCACTTAAGGATATAATGCCTATCCTTCCTAACGCGCATCTTGCCATTGAAGTTTTGACTGAAGCCTACTTATTCAGCTCTCGCAACACTCCAGAAGTGGATACCGTCAGCAACTTCAAGCACTTCTCGGATCAATAGAAAAACACAGACGACTAACATTAACAAGCCAAGGCATGCATCCCAACGCCGTTGAGATTCCCATTAAAGATGACTAAAATAGCCACCCAAGCCGCCATTGTGAGAGGCATTCAAAAGCCAAGCACCACTTCAGGCCTCACGTCGATGCTAGTGCCATTAGGGCCCTGCCATTAGCTCCCCTACTCATCATCTCCCCCCTGTTCGCTCGTTCTCCGTCTCTCTCTCTTAGGTGCTTGGCTCAGCAGCTCATTGATCAGGTGCGAGCGGTGAATGGCTATCAATAGGGACTCACCTTCAGTCGAGGGAAAAAGCAGACGTTCATGAAGGTGTGCACGTACTCCAGGTCTTTATCAATGTAGAGAGCTGCGATGAAAGCTGCGAAAACAAAAAAGAAGGACCGTCTTTTTAAATGAGACAAAAAAGGGGGGGGGGGGGGGGGGGGGGGATTTTTTTTTAAAAAAAAAACCCTTTTTTTTTTT
>VURO01019554.1:47663-61492 GCA_015108175.1 Pelvicachromis taeniatus
ATGTATCTCCTCAATAAACTAAAGGAGAAATTTGGCAATCCAAACTCAGTGTAAATGATGTTCTGGTAAATTATTCCGGAGAGCTTGAGGTGATGATGTGCTGGTGTGAATCAAGGAAAAACGAAGGAGCGCAGAGCGATCCGCAGCATTCTGTAGGGTAAGGCTGCTGCAGGGTAGTGTATGCATCTATGACAAAGGTCTGTGTATGCACTATTACACACACACCACCTCGAGCTGCCATCACCATCGCCTCAAACCTCATTAAGGTAGCTTCTCTCATCTCTCCCCTGTCATCCCCCTCTTACCTTTAAACTGCAGATTTAAGCAGAACAGCCTCATTTAGAAACAGAGTGCACGAACGTGTCTGTGTAGGTACTCAGTCACTCAGGTCATGACGGTCTTGTGCTTGGGTCAAAGGCAACTGGACTTCCTTTAGGTTCTTGAATACATCTCATCCAAGAGGCTTCGTCAATCCTGATGAGAAGGTAATTTAACCCCTAGCGGGGCTGTCACCTCGGAGGTGGTACCAACATGCCTGGACTGGCCTACGACACCCAAATAGATTTTAATCTCAAGGGACGTCCTGGTTAAATAAAGGTCGAATTACAATAAAATTTAAAAAGACCAAAAAATATATTTAAAAAAATCCAGAAATGTCATTAAACTCGTGTTTCTTGGCAACATGTTTTCAGTACTTGCTGTGAATTTCTCACCCCAGGCCGTCAGATCAGGTGTTGCTTGCTTCCTTCTTTTTCTTATGGCCTGCTTTCAAATATTCGTCTTCTGTTAGGCTCAGAATTGCTTATTTTCTGTTCTTCTTTTTTAACTCGAGCCATAGTCCATGTCTCAGGGTAAACGACATTCATCACCTCCATTATCTCAGCACAAGCATTTATTTATTTAAGTCAATCCAAAGAAAATGCTTTGGAAAGACCAGGATGATGGCTCAGTGGTTAACAAGGGGGCCTCACAGAAGAGGGTCCTGCATTAAATCTTTGGTTAGAGTTTTTCTGTGTGGAGTTTGCATGTTCTCCAGTATCCTACCACAGAAAATGGGTAATGCTACCTATGTCAGCACAGGTCACTCTTGCAAAGATTCCTAACCTCAACATTTGCCTTTTCTTCGGCTTCTGTTTCTGACACTTCTTTTCCAGTTTCTTTTGATGGAAATTCTCCTACTTTTTTGCTTTAGGAGTTCACACTTCTCTCTGAGAACATCACTCGTTTCTCCATGATGCACTTCAAGGTCTACAGACCAATCTGCAACCTCCAGGCAACCTCAAATCGCTAGGGAGCTGGAAGCTCCTGGCCATGTCTAGGTCAGTTTGCTGAGGTCACCTGTTGTTTGTATTGAGCTGTGTAACTGGAGCTTTAGCGGCTGCTTCAGTTACTGGCAGCAACCTCAAACAAATACTCTTCAACATTTGTCCCTGGGGACCACTCGTTGCTGGGGGTTACCAACAGGTCTCTAGGCATGGGCGATTGTAGCTTTAAATGCACGCGGTGATATAAACTTTTTGCTCAGGGTGAGGACTTTCTGCATATATATAAGAATAATGCCCCAAAACCAAGATTATACAATTATAAATATAAACAATTAAAGGATAAATAAAGCTTAAATTACATCACATCACGGTTCAGGGTACTTTCAAGCTACCAAGAGGCTGACACAATTTAGTAGGTCTTATCCCACTGGCAGAGGACCACCCAGAGGAAACCTCTGCAATGCACAGTGTGTGGTAATGAGGCTGTATGACTACTCATGCACACTGTGGAGGAACCAACCGAACCACAGAGCCATAGCAGGACTGACCCCAGAGCTCCACCCTGCCCACAGTAACTGCTGCCACCGCCTGTGCAGCTCACCAGGAAAACAGGCTGCTGGGCACACAGTGGGTTTAGTCTGAGCACTGAACAAGCTCAACAAAAAACATCCAGGCTCTCCGTGGATCTTGGGGATAACAAATACAGGGTTGAGGAGGCTAAGATATTAAAAAAAAAAAAAAACATATGTTGTAGGTAAACGAAAAAGGACAATGTTATTTTTTCGGGGGGCAAAAGCAGGATGTGTAAAAATGTACATACGCAGCGAGATGAAGAGAATAAAGCGCTTAAAGACGACTCGGCATACACACAAAGAAACACTTTCTCCGCGCAAACACATCAGAGAGAAGGATGTCTGACGGTCCCTGGAGGCCCCATGTGATTCGGGACTGTAATCCTGTTATGGCATCTTTGATCTCTTCTTCCAAATCCTAATTTCAAACAAACACTGTTGACATGTTCAATGTTTCTGGGCAGATCATGCAAAGCAAAGAGCAGCAGAACGGAGAGAGACTGAAGAGACGGATGATGGAGAAAGGATGAGGGGGGGAACAGGGGGGATGATGTGGCAAAGAGAAAAGGCAAGAGAGACTGAGTAAGTGAAAAAGCGGATTAGGGTCTCGACCAAAATGGAGAGCATCGAGACAAGGGAACAGAACAATAGAAACTAGTGGAAGGCTACTGGGAGCCTTGTGACAGCCATAAAGAGCTCAGTCAGCCTCAGGCAAAATACCTAACAGCTTGCCCACCTCTGTTACCGACACACACGAGAAGAAGAAGAAGAAGAAAAATAACACGCACATTTAGACTGGAAAACTTCAAAGATTCGAGAACGCTTTTGTGTCTTGGGGGTGAGGTGAGTTTTAATGAGAGGTACCCAGACAAAATAAACATCAATAATAAAACATATCTCTCCTAACCTGCAGGGGGTGTGGTGGGTAGTTGAGCCAGACCTCCCGCAGATCCTGTGAAGACAGAAACAGAGAAGGGAACAGAGATGAAGAGTCAGAGGGGAAGAAATTAGTGCATTTCCCCTTGGCATCAGGGTCATCCTGTTAATGAATATAATTCATTAACACTACAAATAAACATAGCGAATCATTAAAAGTAGCAAAGGAACCCAAAATGAGTATTCAAAAATGGTGCGTTCTTTATAGATAAAGGGTTATTTCGGCTTCAGATTGGTTGTTACAAAAGCTTCCCGGGCACAAAATACTACCTCTCACACTGGTTTCCGTCACTGTGAATAGGAACCCAACCTTCAAACGATTTTTCTGCAACTGCTTCTTTTGTTGAATTTTACCTTGCATTTTCTGTGATGTAGCACTTGAACTTGGAATATTTTTAAGACTATGTGCACACGTCTATGTGTGGACTTAGTTTGTTAAAAGAAACAGAGTCTGGTAAACCAGCTGATTTGGGCAGATGTAAAGAAAATGACTCAGAGTCTGTTGTCTATAAAAGCCACTTGCTTTCATTTTGCTCAAAATAAAACGGCTGTCCAAACCACTGAGTGTGCCTAACAAGGAAGAGTATCCCTCTGAAACGTGACACTCACAAATAAGTTCACACTTAGGAACTATTAGCGCTATTAGCATTATTAAGAGTAACCTCCCAACCTGAAAGATGAAGCCAACGCAAAGTGGCAAAAGCTGACACAGTTCCTCTAGTGGCCACTAGAGGCTCTCTCCAAATGTGAATCAACGTACACGTACACATTAAAAAGCACGTTTACAACCTGGTACAAAATACAGTTTCAAAGGTTCAAGAATCCACGGTGTAAGAGCTCAGGGGATAATTATTTTGATTACTCAGTTTCAGTCATTAAACTGGAGTGCTTCACTGTGTGTTTTGTGTGTGCGCTGTTGGAGCCTTTTGGAGTATTTAAATGGACTATGAGACTAATATTATCGCTTTCTATCTGCTGCTGATCAACAAGTTTGTGCTTCCGTTTTGGTGAAATTCTTCTACTTAATTAGTAATTAGCCTATATGTGTGACTGTATTATTCACCCATGTAATTTCTGAATGTAGGTTGCTAACAAAGTCAGCTAGCGTCAATTGATAAATTAGCACTTTACTCTTTCATCCATAAAAGGTAACATTTGACTCTAAAACATGAAAAAAATCACCAAAATGTGAAGCTTCAAACTGTGGAATCCAAAACCAATGGGTGTTGTCACGCTGTTGTCACGGAGGCTAATTGCACTAAAAAGGCATTTATATGCATTACTGGAACATAATTAATAATCAGTGACAATGATGCATCAATAATTATGTATGTCACTTTAATGATGCAACAGGAGAAGAGTTTAATTACCTAAACACTGCTGGGTAGTTTTATCTCCAATAACACAGCATAACAGACTATAAGAGTTAAATTTTAACCTTAGCTGTAAAATAATAAGCAAGAAAAGCTTAAAAATAAATCGCATGGAGAACCAACATAGACACTGGCATCCAAAATATCCAAAGTAGCACATAGAAATACCTAAATAAATTATATACAATTTCTACTTCAGGAAGGTAAGTGAGTGAATGGACCCAGTTACTGTACATCCGTACCTAGCCTACCAGAGCTCTCATTTAGACCTGTTGGGTATTGTAAGGTTAACAGCACTAGGATGCCAGTGAGGGCCAATCCTATTTCAGGTGTGCACATGCCACCCCGTGCCCTGCAATGCATCATGTCAGATGCCCCCAATTTGCATTGAGCAGCTTACGTCTCAACTTTGTGCATATTTTGAGTTGACAAGATAATGTGTACAAAGCATAGAAATGACAGGCCCTGTGAAAATGTACCATGTGACCTTCTCTTTTACCCTTGACAGCTCACTCCACTGATATCAAAAGACTGTGTTTTGGTTTCTCAACATTAAAATTAAATGTAGCTCTGGACGATGATGCGTTGACAAGCCGGTGACTCTAGTAGCGCACCACACAAGGCTCTATGTAGGAAACCTCTTGTCCAAGTTCTTTCGGGTGCCATCAATGAGCGATGGTGAAGGAAAATAGATCATTTTCAGGCCCATAAGTCTGCATATCGACCTTACACGGTCAGGTAAGGTGGTGGTTGTAAAAGGGTGGGTTGTGATGTGGATTTGAGCCAAAGGTGAGGGGTGTTTGCGGGTGGAGTATTGGTGGGATTTAGCTTTTAGAGGAGCGTTTCCTCTGGAGACACACACTTGCAGCGCTGGACTTTTGCCCACCCTGCCTGTGGAGAGAAATATGTGCAAGATCAACATGTTTCCTCAACCCTACTCTGAGGTAACCACACAAGATCGAACAGTAGAGTGACCAAGGCTGAAGTATACACAGTACGCATAGAGAGAGAGAGACAGAGAGAGAGAGAATAAGTCGTGGCTCTCAAGTTGTTGCCAAGGACAACGCCAGCCAGAGGCAGTTTTAGGCCTAGAGTCTAATGTTGGGTGAGTCATAGTGGTGATAGAGATGTGGAGAGGGCCTCTAAAGTACAGTATCACTCAGGTGTTTAAAAGGTTCAAGGAGATAAACCTTTAAAATGCGGTGCTAGCCCACAGGGGGTGGGGGGTGGGGGGGTTGTGTGTGGTCAGCAGCATCGAATGGGCGCCTCATCTTCTCAACGCACCCAGCTGGCAACCCATCGCCTTGAGCAGCCGATGAAAAATTCATGAAAAGTGGTCAATACGTTTGAGTAAATGCTTCCTTTTGGTTGCTTGTCCTTTTTTTCTTAGCCTGCGAGCGGGGTGGAGAAGCACTAAGCACATCGTGTGCATCAAGTCGACACTGAGCTTGCTTCCGAATGCACGTGTCGTCGGTTGTTAAAAGAGTGTCGATAGCGCTGGCTAATGGATTGATTGTTTTTCACACTTCTTTTGCAGATGCACAATTTGCTTTAAAACACACAAACGTGATTCACCTAGACTGATGCATGCAGAGTGGCATAGGGGAAATGAGAATGAAAAGGACGAGAAGGGAGAACATGACACTTGAAATAAATAAATAAATAAAAACAAAGGGAGAAGTGAAGTACATGAGTTGGTTCGGCTTGAGATCGAGGCTTATGATTAAAATCCATCCACAAGGCGCTCGCGATCCGCCCACATGCTGTATATAGACCCGAACAGCTAATGTTTCAATTACAGCCATTCCAAAGACAAGTCAGACAATGATTAAGCCAGCATCGAGTGGGGATTTAAGAATAACAACAGCGGGTTTTTTTTTTTCTCCTTCCATTTTTCCCCTACACACACGCATACGCACACACGCATACACACACCCACCCACCCAGTGTAAGGAAGGTATAATTACTAGGGGCACAAATCATCATGTACACCAGCTGAATCACAACCATTTGGAGGATATAACCGCTGCTACAAACAGGAGGGGGAAAACACATGCAAACATGTTTATTCGAATGTCACTGACCTACCCATAATGACGTTTGAAAATAGATCCAAAATAAAGGGCAATTTTGGAAAAAATGCCTCTGATCTTCCTTTTGTTGAACTCAGCTTTAAACCCAACCCTGGTAACCCACTTCTGCATCACCACCTGGATTCAACTAATTAAACAGGCAAGATGCATTATACAGTGATGATGTTTCAGCTGGTAGCAGGTTATTTAACCCAACAGGTCTCCTGGTGGGAGGCAACTTGTCTCCAAACAATCATGGTCTGACTCTGACAACAATCACTCAGAAATACTGGTGAAGGTTTGCATATGATGGCCATCTAATTTATAAATTCATACAGATTGCCAATCTGTGCTGATGAACATAATTCATCTGTGACAGGTCTCTTGGCAATAGGAACTTGTGTCAGCTGGTTGCCGACCGGTTGTATTGTGGTTATAATCCCATATAAAAGTAAATCATTTTCTCATTTTGATCATTTTCCTACAGAAATTGTGGAATTTCTGCATTTCTGGTCAGACTCTGAATGTAAGTACTTCTGTACGTATTGTGAATTTCTCTTTGATGTGAATTTCTGTATATGTAGACAGCAACAAACTTATAATCACAAACAGACAGCAAATCACTACCAGCTTGACCCCAAAATCAATTTGAAGAGAGCAACTGATTAGTAGTTGCAGACCCGGTCCCTGCCTTCGAAGCAACAATTTCCCAGGCTATGAAACTTCATTGCACATATTTGAAGTCATTTTGGCTGTGCCACGGTCTCCAACCACTATTTTCCCCAATGTGACTGTAGCATAACTGATAAATGGTATGCCGAATGTAATTGCTATAGAGTAAACGGCAAGCTGAGAGTTGTTCAGATCCTGTCTAAAATGAGTTCAACTGAACGCCATGAGTGGCGGGCTGATGAAGGAGCTTTTGAAACCATCCTCAGGTCTTTGGGGGTATGTCAAATGAAATTGGGAACCAATGCTTTAACCCACAGGGGAGTCAAGGCACAACCTCATTCTTGCACATACTCCAGCCTCACAAGCCAACCGTGAAGACTCAGCGTCACATCCCCCTTTACCCATACACACTCAAGCACACACAACCCCTGGGATTGTTGGCTGTCCATGATTGGGACATAATGGTGCTCTTCTCTGACAAGGTCCAATGCTCGCTTACAAATTGGTCTCTAGCTACAGGCTGCCAATCAATCCATCAAAAGTAGTAGTGCAGCAGAGAGATCAATAAGAGATAGTGCCGCTGATCAATACTGATATAAAAGCAGCCCAAAGTCCAGAACAAAGGCTTCTGTCAGTGAGTGGTCAAGGTGATCTTCTAAATATGTGAAAACTAATGTCGATTCTTTTGGTGAAGTGTACCACACAATTTATATTTGATGTTAAGAGCACACCTTTTACAGTTCCTCTGAGTGTAGGCAGAACAGTGTATATGAATAGAAAATGGCCTGAGAATTAGCGAAAGCATTCATTCTCCAGGCTATTAGCAAAGCAAGGACACAGCGGAGAGAGCATACACATTCTCATTCAAACACTGGCCATATTATGCTTAACTGGACAAACGGTTCAAATTGCACAACGAATGGAGAGAGACACTAGGGTGTCAAACAGGTAAAGTGAAAAGATAAATGAAGCGCACGCTTGTGGTTCATGTAATCGTTGTGTTTCTTCTTTTACAAAGAAACAAACAAAAAATACCTTGAATTTAAGTTATAGGTACAAAGAAACTGTTGCTGTAAGACACTGAGGTGGCCTTAACATGGAGGGAGCTGGTCAGCCAGCCTGTCACCTGTATGATCATATAAACCTAGCACACTCTACTGGTACACAAAGAGATCCAAAAACACCCACAGAAAAAAGAAAAAAAAAAAAAAACTCAGAATGAGTCACATTTGAAAATCCACTAATAAACCTGATTTACTTTTTGCAAAACCACTCGTTTTGGAATACATGCCAACAAAGCGGGGGAAAGGCTTGAAAAACTCAAACTGTTTTCCATCACTGCTTGAGTGTGTTGAAGTCGAGCTGCCCTAAAACCCTTTTTGGCACTGGACCCAGAAATGAGTAAAGTAAGAAGACTGTGGCAATGCCATATCACCACAAGTTATTAATCTCTGCGCCACAGTGGTTGTCTTTGTTGTCACAGCAACCTTTTCTCAAATTTGGCCTTTGAGTGTGTGGTGGTTTCTGTGGCGGCGTTACTAAAACCCAACAGATTAGCTGATGGGCCACTAGTGAGACAATTTTGGTGACTTTTGTTCCTTTAAAAATGGTTTGTTGAAGCAGCTACTTAAATATCTAAAAAAAACAGCTCGAAATCATCAAGTTGGCTAACAGATCAAGTTGTTGATTAAAAGTATAGGCAAACAAAATTGTCTGCCAAAATCAATGCATAGACAAAACAGCTAAAATCAATAATAAAAGAAAGAAGTTTTAGGTATATTATGGCCACTTATGGAAAAGAGCAAATATACTCACTGGCCATTTCATTAGTTAGTACCAGGCTGGACCTCTTTGCATTGAGAACTGCCTTAGTTCATGATGGCACAGATTCAGCAAAGTCCTAGAAACATTCCTCAGAGATTTAGCTTCATTAGCATGATAACATCACAAAGTTTATCAGTTCCAAATCCATAACGACAATCTCCCGTTCCATCTTAGTAACTTATTGACATCTTCAAGATACTAGCTTGGGATGATTGGAGCTTTGTGACATGGCGAGTTATCCTGCTAAAAGCAGCAATCAGAAGATGGGTACACTCGGGTTATACTCAGCAGCGATACCGACGAAGGTTGTGGTGTTTAAATTGCATTCAGATGGTACTAAGGAATGTAAAGTGTGCCAAGAAAATAACCCCAATACCATTACCACCAGCAGCCTGAGTCAAAGCAGGATGGAGCCATGCTTTCATGTTATTTATACCAAATTCCCACCTTACCAGCTGAATGTTGCAGCAGAAATCGAGACTCATCACCACCAGGCAAAGTTTTCCCAATCTCCACTTGCACTGATTAAGGTGACCCACTGTGAACTGTAGCCTCAGTTTCCTGCTCTTAGCTGACAGGTGTGGCCCTTTGCTGCTGTGTCTCATCTGCTTCAAGGTTCAATGTGTTCAAAGATACTCTTCTGCATAACTTGGTTGCAACAAGTGGTCATCTGAGTCATTAACACCTTTCCATCAGGTTGACACAGTTTGCTAACCATAACTGATGACAATTGCTAAACAGTAGCAACAGTTTAAAACAACAAACAAACCCAATTCCATGTTATTTTTCCTCTATTAATGTCAAAGTGTGGGAAAGAGTTGAAAAATTCAAACCGTTTTCCTTCACTGCCGAGTGTGTTGAAGTCAAGCTGCTCTAAAACCCTTTTTGGCACTGCACCCAGAAATTAGAAAAGAAAGGAGGTGGTGGCAATGCCATATCACTAAAAGTTATTATCTCTGCGCCACAGTGGCTGTCTTTGTTGTCACAGCAACCTTTTGTTAAATTTGGCCTTTGAGTGTATGTGTGCAAGCTTGTGTGGTGGTGTTAATAAAATCCAACAGATTAGCCGATGGGCAACTAGTGAGATCATTATGGTGATTGCTCCTCAAAAGAGGTACTTCCCTCAGGACAGCAGAGTGGCATCAACATCTTTTCCCAGCAATATTGCACTGCTGTTGAGTCCAGGTTGGGAGCAATCGAGCAGCTCCCCCTGAAGAAGATGCTTCCTGCCTCTCTGCTGATGCTTTAATAACCTCCACAGTAATGTCATTAGCAAATTAGCATCTATTGTTTCCTCCGGGCTTCTGTGTGCAATGAAGCTAGATTCCATCCTCGGCAAGAGCCCCGTTGTTTGGGAACCAGAGCCAGTAAAGGTGACGTGTTGAGAGAAAAACAAGGAGACGGAAATAACTGTTGCGCTCCAGCCATGAATGCCATACCAATTAGGGAATAACAGAGAGGGGGGGGGAAAAAAACTGAGGATACTGTTTGTCTGACTAGGTCTTGAGGTGGAAATTACATGCATGCTTTGTTTTAGGTAGTCGGCTCTGAATTTTACCTCCGGAGTTGTGGAGCTTTTGTTTTGACTTGTCATAAGAGCGCGGGGAAACATCTGTGGGGGTAATGACATCCTGGGGTGTGAGTGGGGGGAAAGAATGGAAAGGAAAGAGAGAAAATAAGAGGGAACGAAAGAGAGTCACCAGGCAGCATCCTTTTGTTACACAAGGAGTGCATGTGACTGATCACCCATGTGTGAATGGAATACAACACCAGCAAAAAGGGTGTGACAGAAAAAAATGTAGAGTCCTTCCGTTTTGCACTGCATCCCTTAGTTTAGTAATATAATGTGTGAAGACCCATTTTGACGTGTTAAGCTAGAAATACAGAAGGATTCGAGTAGTTCTCCAGACTCTCTCCTGCCTGTCCATCTCGCTGGTCTGCCCCTCCAATTCCCCGCCTGCATACCCATCATACCACCCGGCTGGTGTTTGGCTTTCTGCTCTGTGTCCATCTGTCTCCTCTCGGCTTTGTATAACAGAGCTGCGATCAGGAGGATTCATTCAGCAGGGGGTGGGGATGGGGGTTGTCAAGCCATACTATTTCAATCCTCAGTCTGCATGTCTGAAAACTTTCAAATCACAGTTGAACTTCACTCAACTTCTGCTGGGAATTTGAATTGCGTGCAACCTACCCAATGTGTTTATGTTGGTGGTGTTCATGGATATGAATTATTACGCTTTTTGTTATGCCATAAACCTTTAAGTATAGTATTTCCACAGGAAGTATATTTTGTGCCTGCAGCATGTATTTTGTCCAGAGAAAGAGAGGACGTGTCACCATAGAAACCAAGAAAACAGAGCATTCAAAGAAGTGGTGGCAACGGTTGTATTTTAATCCAAAGCATGTTGTTTTTATCTTTTTCTCTAACTGTGAGTTGGCAGATTAGAGGTTGTGGCCATTTCAACTGCCATGACAGAAAAATGGGTTTCATCTTACTGTAGAGATGAACTTATTGATTGCATATATATTACTAGCTACAATATCGTGTAAAGCATTTCACCTTGGATTACACAAACCATGATCACGTCTAACACTAAACCCTATGGGGATTATGTTTGTGAACAGAAGCCTGGTACTTTTACCTGCCACTGTAGTATGAATTGTAGGGTTGTCTTTCGCCTGAGTCCGTATGTGTGTACTCTACGGTTTCTGATTGTACAAATATATCTCCTGTTGGCAACAAGTTGTATTTTTAAAGCTAATTCAAAGACCAGAATTATACTCACTTGTTGACCTACATAAGGAAGTAAGTCCTTCAGATTTTACATTTTTCAAATATGGTTGAAAGATATATAAATAGTTAGTCCATTGGAGATGAGTCTGAAGCAGGTGTATAAAGTCGGCAGGAAGATGCCCATTTACATGTATCTAAGCAGGGTTTCCCAGGTCTCCTGGTAGATACCGACATGGTACCAGGCCAGATAAGATGTAGTCTATGTTTTCTCAAAGTTGATCATCTTAGCTGGTTACATTCGAGCAGCAACCTTACTCCAGGTGTCTGAGCTCCTGGCCCCATCTCTGTGGTTCAGCTCAGCCACCAGTCAAAGCGCTTTCGATCACTAGCCAGAGCTTATGTCCTGAGGTGAGGATTGGAATGCACAGCTGGTAAATCAAAAGTTTAGGGTCAGCTCTATGTTTGCACAATGGTCTGGTACAACAGCCGCATCACTGATGCACCGAAGATTCAGTTGCTAAAAAAGAGCCACAATATGGTGCGTTCTTCCTTTTTGTTTGGCTTGGCTAGAATGGAGAGTACAGACAGTAATGGAGCTTATTATGATGTATGACCAACGGAAAGCTGTTCAGTGCTGTACAAGTGCCACAAAGTGCCAACAAACTACAACGACAAGAGAAATGTGCAGTCTTTGGTTAATATGGTTAATATTTGATGAGAGTTGATTCTGACAAATTTCAGAACCAACAAGCTATTCACAGAGCTCATGCTCAGTAAGCTAGCTGCATGTTGGTAGTTCTTCAGTTCTGTTCTACTGGCATTACCATATATCACTCATTATTGACTGAGAACCCATTTGTTCATTTAGAGACTCCAAAGTATCCATCATCTTAATGCTTCATTTAGGTCTCTAAGCTTGCTTATTATCCAGTTTAAAGCAAAAATAATCCAAGCTTGCTGAGCTTGTCAACAACCATACTAAATCGCAGTCACAAAACTTCACAGATATGTAGTAATGATCAAAAAGAAAGACAAGTACAAAGATGAACGTGGTCCAGGAACTCATTGTTGAAGCAGCTGGTAAGACCACACGGAAACACACAGTTTGTCTACTGTACAGCGGTGTTCATTTTTAAAGTTTATCTGAAAATGATAGATTTTTTAAAATTCCCACTGAACTTTCAAGGTTATGCACACAGCGTACAAAAATCATCTTTGTGCATTTTAGATGAGAAGAAAGTGACTTACAACTTTATTATTCTTATACTGACCACGTTAATTCCCTTTTTGCTCATCTCCAGGAGAATCAAATGTCTCAAGGGAAACTTTTAGAAAGAACAAAGAATATAGATCACACATCCCAATTTGGCCACCCTTATAGCCTCCTGTTAGAGTTTAGAATGGATTTTAAGATCTTGCTCATTAGTGAAGTGTTGAATGGTTTAGCTTCTGTGTAGTCCTTTCAGCCTCTCTGAGCTTGAATGTCCTTATTCCTCCATTAATCTTAGATCCTCTGATACAGTTCTTTGTAGTTCTTATCTTTATTAGCAAGATCAAATAGAGAATATAGACAGAGCACAATTTAAGCTATAACTATTCTGCACCTCATGATATAATCACTGTCCACTTTGTTTGCCTTTGTTGCATAAATAGAAGGATGATCGCACTAATAATTCTTTCACAAGCACAGTCAATTTTCCTCTCCCTGTGTGATACAACAAATACCAAACATAGTGTCCTATGGCCATCACTGCATATGCAGTTTTCCTCTGTAACCCTACGGTGGCTGGGAAGTGCAAAACACATTTACAACATCAATAACAAAATAACATTTCCGAAAACACTTTTACATTAAAAAAAAAAAACAAATTACAAAAATTGAAAACAAAATAACATTTCTGAAAACACTTTAACAAGTCCCAGAACAAATTAACAAGTGGCTCTTGACGGAAAGGGATTGTCTGAAATACCGGAAGTGACTCAACGAACGAACGTGGCGGTAAAGCGCCTTTAAATTAGCGGGCAAAACATTTTCTATTTATTTTTATTGCAGCGATGACCGTCAGGGGTAATAATGACGAAGCCTTTGAGGAGTTACTTGTCATCCCACGCTGCATCTTGTTGTGCCGCTAATTTTAAGGTGCTTTACCACTACATTCGTTTGTTGAGTCACTTCTGGTATTTCAGACAATCCCTTAACGTCAAGAGCCACTTGTTAATTTGAATTGGTTTTAACACAAGAATACCTGTATAGAAAAAGTAAAATTAAAAAAACTGAAAAACAAATACACACCTGTGGCATTGATGGAGCGTTTGTGATGCTTTGTCAGACTTTCAGTGATCATTTGCAGAGAAGTAGCCAGGTAATCAGCAGAGCGCAC
>VURO01019554.1:66560-90607 GCA_015108175.1 Pelvicachromis taeniatus
AAGGGGGGGAAAAAAAAAAAAAAAAAAAAATCTGCACAACATGTGCATACGCCAACACACAAAAAGAACAGGACAAAGGAAGAAATTTGGTGGAAGATTGGTCCCAAAATGAGGAGATCTGCTATCACAGCAAGCAAAGAACAAGACAAGTATTCCAAATTTCTCCCTCTATGTGAATGATATGCCGCTTCTTCGGCTCATTCTGTTGCAGCAGTCAGCTTCTTTTCACAAGTCAACTCCCCTTTGTTGTTTTGCTCCTCTACTGTTTCTACTAAAATCAGTGGAACTATCACGGTGCCTTTAAGCTGCATACAACTTCAAACCATCACACTTAGGGTGGCTCATTCAATTTAGAAAGCAATAACCACCTGGCAAATTGGGTATACAATCGTGCAGCAGTTTTTATTATGTGCATAAATGAGCCAGTGGAAATGGGGCGCGGTGCGGTCGCAAGACTAAATGCGCAAACTGCTTTCATGGACGACATCAAAAACATATGAGGGATTCATCATCTGGGGAGGGAAACTGCTTTCAGATGGCTAACAGGCCATTTACACACATACACACACAAACAGTGAAGATGCTGCCTACATAACCGAACCATAAAGAAATACAAACAAACCACCTAGCACACAAACAATCACAAATGCACTCCCACTCTATGTGCTTTTCATGCCCTTTACTTCTAAACAGAATGGGAAATTACTACCAGCCATTGCCCAAATGTTCGTAAAATTTGATTAAGCCTGCCAACTTTGTCTCACCCAGCAGCCACTTTGGCAAGTAAAACACTCAATCATTTAGACACCCTTTACTAATACAAAAATCTAGTTGAGTGCTAAACTAATGAAAGGAGCTCGTGAATTCTGTAAGACAGCAGCCACAGTGGCTATTAGACAAAAAGCCGTTTCTTGCCATGCTTTGGACCATCCTAAATGTGAAACAGAATATGCCTATAAATCAGTATCTGTATCTACAGCAAGACATTAAACCCCTTGCAGATGTGTATCACCGGGAAAGCCCTCTGTAATCTTGGCATGACGAAGGCGAGCGTCTCACTGAGGCCGACCGCGAGAGACTCTAGAGACAGGAGAGGTTCGTCTACAGGATGTTTTCCATTAAGCAGCAGCGCTGAGATTTGTGGTTTTACCATAATGCGGACCTCAGTTCTAGATGCTGCTACAAAGCAGATGTTACCTCTGGAGACCAGCTGTGAGAGTGCAAGAACTCCCTCTCAAGTCCAACTTCTCAATGTCTTTCAACTACCACTCATAACGCATTCATGTGTGTGAGCACTGAGGCTACAGGGAGAGTGGGTGTGGCCGGGAGGCAGCTTTCCTTCATGTTCTGATGACACTGCAGATTTGGAAAGTTCCCCAAATGGAGGCTTTAAAGTTGTTGAAATTCAAAGTTTTTTGCTTCTTATTAGATTTTCAAAACTTCTTCCAAGTGGAAGGAGAATGTAGGGGTAAGCGGTTAGAAACCAGGAGAGCCTCAAGGGATTTAAAAAGGTATTAAAAATCTCAAAGCAACACCTTTGGTGTCAATCAAAGGGCCCTGTGGATGAAGAAACCAAGATATGCAGTTAAGTCTAGCGAGAACACACTTGACAAGGAGGCTGTCCGTGCAAAAAGTGTGCCCCAAAGCAATCCAATCAAACGCACAACTTGCCGTAATCATTAAACGGAGATGTATGCTTCTCAGGGCACCCCATCAGCCTGCAAAGTTGCAGCTGACGCCCTGAATACACGCAGCCCACAAAAACACCCGAACAGCTCAACTGGCAATTAAATGCTAGCATCTCTCCACACCTCATCTTGCAGTAGCAGCATGCCCTGGCCAAATCACTCTGCAGTCTCAGAGCTCCGGTACATTCAACACTGTTGTTCAAAGTTGGCAATTCTGCCTGGGAAGCCAGTACAAAATGCACAAGGTCTACAACTATAAAACACTTCACAATATCCACGAAAATCACAGCAAGCGTGCCCAAAGGACATTATGATTCACTTAGCTTCACAATAATAATAACAGAGACGTAAGACCGAAGGTTCAGCGGCATTTTATATGAATCTGAATAGAATATGAAAGTGTTATTTTCCTCCAAATCCCTTGTTAAATGTATTGAGTTTAAGCCTTTAATTTCAGATAACCAACCTGAGAATTGACTCACTATTTAAGACCTCCAAGTTCAGTGCACTAAAACTGTTTTTTCCCCCAAGCTGGATCATCTTTTTGCTATGTTGATAAATGATTACATCATTTATTCGTTGCTCTGTATAGCCTTTGTCTTGATTTGTTAGCTGGGTTTAATTAATGTTGGTAGTGCCCAAACATGACCCACACCCAAAACTGGAACTCCCTGTATTGCATTTTATGATGCAATCTGCACGAAACTATCCACAAAAGTAAAAAAAAAAAAGTTAAACAAAAAAGAAAGAAAAAATCTGAACATACTCAAATGTTATTTTTATAGTACAATTTGTGAATTTTATGCAATGTGCTTTCAAAATAAAAGTGATAGCAAAGGATGTAATAAAACCTTGTGAAAAGTTGAACAGTGTATAAAAAAGAATGCATTCAAATATTTTCTTCTTCTATGAGACCGTAAGAGCTCTACTAGGAGAACAAGGCGTTCACAAGCCAGCCAACATACATTATCTCTCCAGCGTGTCCTGGATATGCTTCAGAGTCTTTTCCAGGTTGAACATGCCTGAAACACCTCACCTTCAAGGAGTCGAGGAAGCATCCAAGTCATACGCCATCTAAATTCACTCTTTTCCAGAGGAGTGGCATCGCTACTCAGAGGCCCTCATGAATGACCAACCTCTTTATCCTATCTGAGGAAAAGCTACAGACACCTTTGGGAGAAAGCTCATTTCCGCTGCTTGAATCTGTGATCTCATTCTTTCGGTTACCAGCCACAGCTTATGGCCATAGGTGAGGGTAGGAAAGTAGATCGACCAGTAAATCAACAGTTTCACCTTCACGCTCAGCTCTCTTTTTAACACTACAGACCGCTACGGCGTCTGCAGCACCAATCCCCTTGGCATTCTCCCACTCCACTCTTTCCCCACTCATGAACCTTGATATGGGATACTTGAACTCCTCCACTTGGACCAGTAACTCCTCCCCAGCCCAGAGAAGGCAATCAAATCTTTTCTGGGTGAGAACCATGACCTCACCCAGTGTGAATTCTCATCCCAGTAGCTTTGCACTCAGCTGTAAATTGCCTCAGTGCGAGCTGGAGGTCGCCTCTCAATGCAGCAATAACGACTACATCATCAGTGAAAAGTACAGGCATGATCCTAAGACCACCAAACAGGAAACCTTTCACCCCTTGGCTCTGCCAAGAAATACTGTCCATAAAAGTCAAGTCAACTCAAAGTCTATTCCTGTAGCACATTTGCAAGTGCTGTATAGGATATACAAAATAAAAACTAAGTGTTGTCACAGAGTCACTAAATCGATATTAAATATACACATAAATCTGTCAAATGAAACAAAGTAAATAAAAACAGAATTTGTGGCAAAGGCCAAAATCCCATTTCCATCAGGAACAAGCCCCCATAGCACTGAGAGACTACTAAAGACTGAAACTCCTACGCACCCCAAAGTATATTTGAGAGAATAAAAAACACTCCAGTCTTCAACAACCAGGATGAAGATGACTCTGAGCCTCCTGAATTTGAGGCATTGCCCTCTCCAGCATCCTGGCAAAGAGTATAATCCCTTTGAAATTGAAGCACACCTTCCAGTCTCGCGTCTGAAAATGGGGGGATCAACACCCATTTTGCTATTCCAGAGGCACCATCCCCAACCTCCATGCAGAGGAATGCCAAACAGGCCGGGCCCATGAACTTCGGCCAAGTGTGCAGAAGGTTCACTGAGGGGCTTTTAAAACCATCGCAGTGACCTCAGACTTTGTTCCAAGTCTTTGCATAAATACACATTGTTATGACTAATCTTGAGTCAATAATACACCTGATGTATCAGCCATGATACTTTAAATGAAAAAATTCATATTTTATAATGATCGTGTTTTGTTTTTTTTTTTAAATTAAAAAACACCGGGAAAAAAAGAAAAAATTCTCCTGCCCTTTATTTCATGTAGCAAGTTTTAATCCAGTGCTGTGCAGAGGATATCAGTCATGGCCAGAGAAGGCCAGCTCCTAATGAATCTCCACATTGTCACAAGTCTAATTCAGACAGCCGTGCTGACTTTACAGCGTTATGTTTAGGAATGGAATTCCAATGTCTGTGGGCTTTCAGTGACCAATAAAAATCCAGAGTCAGGGGCATATGAAACACCAGCGGCTGACAGACACATTAATAACCTAGAATGAATTATTCAAAAACGCTCAGGCTCTAATCCATCAAATAATATATTAAGCTCCCTCTCAGCTCAATGGGGGATGAAGCAGCAGACGGACAGGGAAAGCAACACATTAAAGGCAAAAAAATAAACAAAAGCAAAACATAAAAATAGAATTTTTCAGCGCGGCAGTGACAAAGGCAGTCGAAGTGCATTATAACATCAGTTTCAAAAATGAGGCTCGGAGTGAGGGGTGAGATGGAGAGACAAAAGAGGGCGCGCATGAAACCAACTCCACCACTGCTACCATCGCGGCAATTAACAAAAGGAGCAGTTCTCACTCAATGAATACACCGGGCGCATTGTGTAAGAATCTGATATTCAGCAAGTGAGAGATAATCCTTTCTCTGCGTTCTTTTAATAGGAAGCGCTTAGAGAGGGGGCCTCACAAAGGTTCACCATCTGTATCCCCCATGGCTGCTGGCAGCGTATAATCCACAGATCAACTGTACAAGGAAATTAGGGCCATAAAACAGAGTGGGGCCTCTTTTCTTCTTCTCTCAATTCTTTTCAAACAGTTTGGTAGGAAGGAAGCGACGAGGCTTATCAGCGAAGAGGACCTGAGAGGGAAACGGGAGGGCAACAGGCGTGCAGAGTTTCTATGAATAAGCAGTGGGAGAAAGTGGTTTCTAAAGACGAAGAGGTAAAGTGGGCAAGAGCAAAAGTACTGAAGGAGAGGGTGAGAGCGAGAGATTGGGGGTGGTGGGGAGGGAGGGAGGTTGTACAGAATGGGAGGTGCGCAGGCCAAAAGAGCCCAAATGAGAATGGCCCACTCCGGCAGAAGTTAATGACGGGGGATCAGAAAAGCAAGATTTCCATTCAACACTTTGAATTATTCAGGGTTGCAGGGCACCTATTTGCATTGCAGATGCCTTTGCTTTCCATTCCTCTACTGCTCTCCCTCCATTCGTCCTCTCTCCAGCTCTCTCCCTTCCCTTTCTCTCTCTGTCTCGAGCAAGAGAATGGCCCTGCCTCAGGGTTAGGAGATAGACACATTCTCAGCTCCGCGGAGAGAAAGCTTTGCCCATGCAAAGCAGGAGATTATCTGCCATTTCCAACACAGCCCAGGTTCAATGGTCACTGTGGCAGAGAAACAAATAAAACAAAGGTCAGAAAACATGCATAGTAAGCCGTTAAAGCTATCTGCCAGGGCCTTGGAAATATTATGAGCATGTCATATTCCATCAGTGCTTTCAAAAGGAGCGTGCGTGGAAAGAGGCCCATTTGAATTCGACGCATGAGCGTGCCGAAGGGGAAAGAAAAAAATGTTAAAAAGAGGGAGGGAAAAAGGAAAAATCAAAAAAAAATTATGGCAACTTCAGACAACAAGGCAGCGACACATCTGCAAGTGCACGTCTGTTGATGTGGCGCCTGCTGCTTTTGCAAAAGTGGTGGTTTGACGTCTCTGTCAGAGGGAGCGGCGTGCGCAAGGATGAAATGACAGTGTTCGCGTGCCCCTCGTACCATCCTACGGCACGTGCGAGCGAGCCGAGTTTGTCTTGTAGGGAGAAAGAAGTGCTCTGTTCAGTGAGGGAGAGGGAGTGCTGTGGGGCTGCAGGGTGAGGATGGAAGAGGAGGAGGAAGAGGAGGAGAGGGGGAGATGACAGAGTGACAGCATGACTCATCATCTTCGTGGCACATCTTTCACCTAATAACACCCAAACTCTAGATCACAGAGGGGGGGGGGACAGAGAAAGATGGAGAAACGCAAAAGGATATAAAGAGAAAGTCAGAGATGGGGGAGGGTGGAGACAGATCGACGGCTCGACAACAAGGTCTTAAAGGAGGCGTTTGAGTTAAAAAAAAAAAAAAAAACTTGAAATGACGATGACAAAAGCCTTGGTGAAAGAAGAGGAGCAACATCAGACGGCATTCTCGATGCAAGCGACTTTGAATGCCTCGTTTTTTGTGTTTTTTTTGTGTACGTGTGCATGTTGCGCCCCTCAGCGAGTGTGTCTGCGGTGAGCGGGGAGAGGAGAGAGGGGTGGGCGATATTTTTGAGTTAGCAACCCAAAAACCCATCACCGCAGGGTGCTCTCTGACAGCAAGTTTTCTCACCGGTTCCTTTATAGCAGGAACCCTGTTTATTCATCACTTTTCTCAAGATGAAACTGGAGGACAGAAGGCGGGGGAGAGGCTGAGAGAGAAGACAGGCATCCAGTGTCGCCGCACTGCTGCCTTGCTCGGATGTGCGCGGCGATGATGCGGCGACAGCCACGGGACAGAATAGATTATGACTTTGTCTCTGCCGATAATGAACCCGTTACAAGTATGGGGCCGCGGGGCCAACAAAGAGGCCGCGGCGCTAGTCAGCACTTTCCCCCCCTCCGCTCTCCTGTTTTCCGTGAGAGGGAGGGAGGCGAAGAAGATCTCTTTAAAGTCACCCACTTTCTGTATCTATCATCAGGGGAGCGCAGAGATGGCTGAACTGGTTCAATCAAGATGGTGATAAGATGGGGAAAGCTGCCGACTCTGCAGCTCTCCAGGAGTGAGGCTTAGCTTAGCGCTGCCCATGGGGTAGGATGAAGAGAGAGAGGGAGACGGGTCCCCACCAAAAGATTTATATATATATATATATATATGTGTGTGTGTGCTTATAATGTGTGTGGTTTCCAGCGCAGGGTCCTAATCACTGCACAAACCGTATAACAGGAGCTGCTGGAGAGATGAATAGCGAGCTTGTGTATGTGTTTGGTGCGGGCGAAGGAGAGCAGCTCTCTGGGGATAGCATGTCCAGCCAGAGGTCAAACCGCGCCTCCTGAGATCAATAAAAAGCTGCGTAATGTTTCCAGAGCCTAATGGGAGATCCACTGCAGCTATTTATACAAGTTAACACGCACAAAAAAAACAAAAAAGGAGACACATTATGAAAAGGTTCAGTTTCATTCAAAACATTTGAATTAAACACATTTATGCATTAAAGCGTTTTCAGTATGCGCTGATGCAAAGTCCACTAAAACTCGACTATTAAATCCCCCTACTAATGCGTGTGTTGTGTTTACACAAGCGGGGAGAAAGTATTTGTTTTCACTATATGGAAATCTACCCTTTTAGGAATAGATTTACATATTTAGTTGACTCAAAATGCATTCCTCTTTTTTGTTCTCCTGCCCAACCATCATCCCCGCTTCTCTCTTGATCTCAGGGGAATCTCACCCATCAGAGCCTCAAAGCAGTTGGCCATGGCGTGCCGCAAGTCCGACTCCCGGCACAGATCCGGTCCGTGAGCATAGAGCATGAAGCGATCCAGCTCCAGTTTCTGCAAATGAACAAATGCATTCACGTTAGTTCGCTGTCAACAGCACGTCGCTAATAACCACGTAAAAAATGATGACCTGTTTTGTTTGTTTGGGGGTTTTTTTTGTATTCCACACTTTCACGGGCGTTTATGTAAGAGTCCAAAAAAACTCAGGGGAAATGAAAAAGATTGCATGCCCTTGCTGGAAAAGGTTCTACTTCATGGCGCTGACAGATGTGCTCATGTGCTGTCCAGCTGTGGCATGAAGCACTAAGCCGGCACAGGAGGAGGATGTTCACACGTGTGCATACAGGCAGACGCACGCTCACACGCACGCTAGATAATCCCAAGATAAAACGTGAAATCGCACTGTGGTGACCTTCATTCACTCTGAAAAGTAGTTCTTTCACTAGGCGCTACTTTCTTTACAAAACCATACATCAGTACAGCAAAATTGTACCACAGAGAAATGGCCTTTGGGCAGCGGCTTCCATTCATATGAAGAATCGATGCTCAGAATCATCGTACTGACTTTAAACATGTCACTGGGATTTATAAATCTCTCCCTAGAAAATATGTCCATGTCCTAAATTATTAACAGGATATTAGTGCATGTGAGGTAAATACAGTCAAGTGGCAAAAGCTGCAGTTTCTCTAATGGCCTTTGGAGGCTCCAAAAGTTCGCTGATCCTAATAGCTAAAGTTGTGCTTTTTACCCCAATAAGCAACAAGTAGTTTCATATAACAAGTTTGAGGTCAGATTTCTTATTAACAGGCGTTTCTGAGTTAGGACCTAGATTCACTGCAGAAGTCTAAATCAAGCTCAATGTACGAAGTACAAAATCAAAGTGATATGTTTTCTGGTCTCTGGTTGGCTGTACTGCTTAAACTACTGAAAATGTACTAGCTTGTACCAAGTCTGCTTTGGACGGTTACAGTGTGAATGGTGTTTTTACTACCATAACTTCAGCTATCACAGTAGCGATTCCTGGGAGTCATGTGTGAACAGACTGATGCCTCGCATTGGCATATGTGGTTCTTTGGCCAGACCATCTAAAAGCTAAGCTTATCCATAGACATCAGCATGGCAACACTTTTTGAGCCAATCTCCACAGACCCCCAAAGTGTTCATGATACGAGCGGTCCTGCTTTTACCCACAATAAACAAGAAGTAACAGTAACACGTCAAGTTTTTTAGTGTTGTATAATAGCACTAATTAACAAATAATCAAAACAATTTAAAAAATATATATTTTCATCAAAAAATGGTCAGAACATAATTTAATGTGGAAGTCCAAAACACTACAGTTCCTCTAACATCCTCCTGAGGCTTCAAAAGCGATCAATCTCCATAGACGCCTATTTTAAAAGGTCTGACTTTACAGCATTAAAAAGCATGCTTACATTCTAGTGTACCCGGTAGTTTTGGTCTCAGAGGGTCCATGGTTTTTTAACAAGTGCACACAGGATGAATTTTCTTTTATAACTGCTCCATTTGGACTGTTTTTTAAGTTTAAAATTACAGCGGGGGTCACTTTCCTTGACATGCAGATGCTACCAAAGGTTAGCTTTACCTCACATAATTTAAGTGACTGGTCTGAGCCACTCGATCACGGTTTGGTGTTAGTGGCCTTTAAACATTTTAAAGTGGCTATCAAACAGAGAGCAAAACTTGAAGTGCTGTTAATTATCTTCCAAGAACTTTGTGCTCCAATTATATTAAGTTAAACGCTGGTGATTTATTGGTATTTCAGCTGGTACTAATTAGCAGATATCTCGTGTATGTGACAGACGCGGTACAGTCTGGCTGCACCTTGATAACCAAGTTTGCTAGCATTTAGCTGATAATGTCAGCTCTCTATTGTGTTTTCTTAAATGGTCACATCTGTTTTTTTTTGCTTGGCAGTAAAAAATGCAATGAAAACTCAGAAGAGAACTTCACTAATCAGTGACCTCGTGCAGTAGTTTCTAACTAAATGCAGTTACTGTTAAAATTGTAGTTACGAGTTTGGTTGATTAAAGCGATCCGTGCTTAACTGACTGATGTGGGCCCGGAAAGTTGTAAAATTTCAAATGTGTACTAAGAAACATCAAAACTAAAAGGTTTTTCGATCTAACAGCAAAGCACATTGCAGATAATAATCTGCATAGGTTGCAATTCAGTGCTGTGATGTGTGAGACTGTGGGTCAGGCAAACTTTCTGCAAACTATTTCTATGAGCCAAGTCGAAAGTAGCCCAACTTGACTTTACTGGCAGCGCACTACAGACAACAAAAAACAGTCAGGGTGCTATTTAATTACGGCTGATAACTGTTGGTGGTATCCCACCCCCGGTGATTGCACACACAAATTAAATCACAATTCATAAATACTCCAACTCAGAGGGAACCCGTTCTGACTTTTAAGCCTTCCAAGTGAAGTGGAGGATTGTGCGTTGCTCGCTCAAGATATTTTTTGAAAGATAATTGCGAGTGTTCTTGAGCAGACGGCTTTAGAGGAGCCTGGTAAACAACTTGGCAACGTTGAACACTGTATCACACTCACTTTACCGCGAGCGGCAAATTGAAACAAGCCAAACTGCTACACAGCACTAATGCAGATTCGGGCGGCTGCATCTTTGTATTCAGCAGGGAGCAACATGAAAGATTGAAGTTTTTAATTGCTTTCTCCACATCACGGGACGATTATTGTTGTGTTCTTTACAAACGTGCCAGTGAGTACAGCTTGGCTCTACAACGCTGCCAGCAAGAGAGAGAAGGAGGGAAGCAAGGGGGCCTAGCGATAACAGGAACTGGAGAGTGTTTCAGGAAGACCTCTAGGGGCCCATAGGGACCCCAGCCGCACTCGTCTAGTCCTCCAAAACAACAACCTTTTAACTCCAATTACAAACCTGAGGGGGCAAAAACGGGGTAGTAATGGCAGCAAGACAAAATTACTCTTTTCCCCAGTGCCTGCTTAGAAAGGAGCAAAGTCATAACAGCAAGACAGAAAACAATAAGACTGTCTCCAACGTGTTCTCCTGCCAGATCTGACACCTTACACCACTTTGACCTGCAGAGGAAGGTAATGAGTTGGAGGAGGTGGGGCGGGTTTACCTTGGCTAGCATGGCCAAATGCTGGTTCTGTACGATGGCCGTTCTATAGGTGGCCAGGCCACCCTCCTCTAAACTGGGAAAAAGGTAGTACAGATGAACACTGTGGAAAGAGAAATCAAACACAAAACAGTTCAAGTTAGCTTCAAGTTAGTCTAAATTTCTCACCTGAACATGTTTAAAGACAGAAAAATACGAACAGTGTAATCGACTGAGAGTTATTGCTCAGCCCAACAGGCAGGAGAATGCGCGATGAAGAAAAATAAGTCAGTAATTGTCCAAAATAAGGATGACAAGCATACAATCTATATGCCAAAAGCAGCCCACCAAAGATGGCTTTGCAAAATGTGAAAACTGCAGAGGAGGGCATCGTTTTGGACTCCAGTTTGAGTTGCAGGTTGCTAAAAATACTAGAAAACCACGTTAACGTAGTGTTAAGGATTCACTGTTACACTGGCCAAATACCGGTGTTCGCTGATGTTGGCTCTATTATTCAGTCCAGTCTCATAGCAAAATGTGACATAGTCACAAAAGAGCAATCTATTTTTTTTTCCCACCAACACCAATTGCCATTTTTTTTCTGAGTCAGTGAGAGCACAAATTTGTATTATTTGTAATATGCCACAGTAGGAATGATTTTTTATTTCATTTTTTAAATATAAAGATTAAGAAAAGCAAAAGCTTTAAAAGTCCTGGTCATTTATTTGAACCTAAATCGTGATCTTTTCCTGGCCCTAACTCGGAGCTTTCTAACGCCTAAACCTCACCAAGTCATCGTTAATGCCCGAGATTAACTGAGCGCCATATGTTGAATGAATATTTAAAAATGATACAAATGATGTGTGAAAATCTGCGTATGACTCAAACTGGTGTGAGCAGTGAAATGACTCCGCCATCAACCCCTCCTCTCTTCATTTCGTGAACATGGACGTGAATAAGTACCTATAAGGGTGGACACAGAAATAACTGCCTATTGGCAAATGACGTGACATTTACAGCTTGTAGCGGCTAGTGTTTATTTCATTAGGTCTACATTAGAGAGATGGTTTGGTGAGGAAATGAAAGCCTTTAAAAAGGTGGACTAAACGATGACATAACGACAAATAACAACAACCTATATTTTCTACTGGCCAAACTGGTATTGTCTGGTATGTCTAATTCCCTTTAAATGTCAGGGTTTGGGATTTTCTTTCTTCTTTTTTTCTTCCTCTTCTTTCTTGATGATTCTTTTCTGAGCCAGAGGTCTGAATCATCACCAGTTTTGCATATTTGTTACTGACAAAGAAATATGCATGGCTTAACACACTACCCCAAAGTGAAGTGGTTAAGTGAAGGAGCTGTGCCAACACATTTCTTTGACTGATGACAGCAGGCTGACTGAATTGCCTTTTTTCCCCCCATAAAACATCTCAGGAAGTTCATCCATTATTTTGTAAATGAAGGGTTTGATAAATGTGACATTTTCGGGATGTACTTATACTTTTTCAGACTAACGTAGTGGATTTTTTTTTAGCTTGTTATATAGGACTTAAGATCAAATTGGGCTGTTCTTGGCCCACGAACTAGAGGGAGCTAGTTTGACAGCCCTGGTCTGTCCAAAAAGTTTAATGCCTTTACACGCTGCCTCATCCTGCATTTTCAAAACTCTTCAAGACCAACTAATTAATTTTCCCGAGATATCCAGCCTTTCCAGGTCTGCGCTGGAACCCAGAAAATGGCGGCGGACGCTTGAGTGGTTCCACAGCTGGGTTCCGCGCTAGCAGGTTCCATTTTCATTACGGTCCGGCGTCTCCCTAACTGCGGCGTGTCATTTGATTTCATTTGAATTAAAACAGGCAATTTAATTCAGTCATTTCTAATCAATGCAAAGAGAGGAAAGCAGGTGGCGTTCTGTTTTTCCAAATTCACGAGAGGTCCATTTGTCAGGGTATTGTGATCTTAGTGTGGAAACAAAACACTTGGAATTAATAAAACCCACTTAGTGTAATGGAAAATAATGAGACCAGAGACTCTTGGTTTGCTAGCCAAAGTGTCAGTCACACAAACCGACTGAGTGGACCCCACAGCAATTTTCAGGTACAAAAACACGCTGTGTATATATATCTCTGTTTATTAATAGCCTCCACCAACTGTGGCACTTTCCAGACACCAACTGTGAAGCTCATCTGCAGTCTGTTCCTCGTGTGCTTTTCTTTACGTGTTCTGCTATACTTTCTGGCCCACAAATAAAGAAACCAAATCAATGATCGGTTTTTCTTAACACAACTCCAAACACGACTTTCCAAGCATTTATCTTTAATAATTCTTACAAATTTAAACACCTGGACTTTAAAAAAAAGTACTCCTGATGAAATATTTACTTACAAATATTGCACGTGGCCTTATTTTCTTTACATCATCTGCTGACCCCTGTAAAAAAATAATCTCGCAGCTCCCCTCTGCTCAACACTAACTCCCACCCAGCGTTTGGAGCTATTCAAATGTGCAAAATATTCTGTTGGCTGGACAGCAGAGACACAGATAGCCTCCAAGGGCAGTGCATGCTGGAGGTGCACGAGGCAGTTGGCCGGATCTGCTGTACCCATTTAACTGGACAAGAGGCTGATAAATAATTCAGAGGGCCAGAGCGTAGGCCAAGCATGTCTCGTCAGACGCTAACAATCAAAGAAGGAAGGCAGAAGAAGAGGAGGGGGTGAGGAGGAGAGAAAGTGGCAAAACATGCCCAGAGATACCAAGAGAAACAGAGGCTAACCACCTTCTTTGTAACACAGTTCCTGGTGCATAAGGAGCTGAAGCGGCATCCTTTGTAACCCAGTGTCGGCTCCTATTAAGGTTTAATCCTGTTCCTGGATGTTATGGAAGTGTTAGCATTGAGGCTTACAAATGGAATTCTGGTAGCAGAAGTGATGCTGGTGGGCAAATGGAAATCTGATAAAAATCTATTCTCCCTTTTCTATGTGCATGTATGCGTGCCAAGGCTACACCTCGCGGAAAGAGAAAAGCCCTTTTCTTATATGTTACAGCATTTATGCTCGGAGACGGGGGAGGAGGAGGTGAGAAAGTGCAGTTAGTCGCACAGGTACCCGGTCTTCACCACCATGGATTTTCAATCAAATCATCGAACTGTGATTGAAGTGAAGACTTTCGGCTTTAATTTAAAGGCTTTTTACAAAAGTACCACGTTAACCGTTCATGAATCGTGGCCATTTTTATACATTGTTCCTAATTTTCAGAGACTCAATAGTAGGCAGGTTAACATAATTGATATTATTAGTAATATGAGGATTATTTTAATTTCTTTGCCTTAAGAAACTCTTGGGTTGATTTAACAATACACTCTGGGTCATCATTTATCCTGCTACTTATATCAGCAGTCGCATCATCAATTTAGCGAGCTGGATCCACTGGCACCCCTACATACCCACGCCATAACACTGCGATAGGTCTCAGATCATGAGCTGTTCCTCTCCAACGCCATACTTTTCTCTTCTCATCACTCCAGTAAAAGTTAATTTTAGTCTCTTCTGTCCAATCGGCTTTAGAACAGCGCAGGCTCTTGTTTTCTGGCGACGTCTTATTCTTGAGTGCCAGTGGTTCATGCCATGCTGTAAACATGCTATATTTCTATGTATGACGGCATCTCTTGATTGTAGACCTTGAGTTTTTTCGAAGTAGTTTGGTTTCATAACTATGGAAATAATTCTTTTGGGCCTTTTGATGTTCCTGAGCTGGTTCGATCCTTCTTTTTTAAGAATAGACCACATTGTTGATTTGGTTGCTCCTCAAGTTTTTATTACCTCCCTGACAGTCCACCCCTAACTCCCTCCCTCCCTCGCTCCGACATCCGTTTGAACCACACCTGGAATCAACCCCAGAACTTTTATCCATTAAATTTGTTGTGAAATAACAAAGGAATGTTTTTCAGTTATGTCCAAAAACCTCTGAGCCTCTGAAAGCAGGGGACGATGTATAAAAGTGGGTGTACTTCCTAAACTGTTAATGAACCCCTTGAATCAAAGCTTAAAGTCGGCACTTCAATCACATCTCGATTGTTTGATTTCAAACACTGCGGCGGTGTGGAGAGGCAAATTGCCAAAACACACACAAAAAATGTGTCAGTGTCCAAAATCATTGGCTCCTGATAATCTCTGCACTTTTCTCACATGTTTCTGCCCAGAGGAGGAGAGAGTGGTGGAGCAGTGAGGAGGTAGGTGGGCTATCTTGCTAAGTAATGTATGAGATTAGTAGTAGCTATATATATAATGAGCAGTGTGTGCTGTGCTTAGGTAAGTGCCGGACGGCAGCACCCGCACTCACCTGACAGTCAATAACACAGTCAGCATTCCAGACAGCAATTCCAGACAGCTAATTGCAAGTTGTCATGGAGAATTTCAGCCTGTTAAAATAGGCTGAGGGCGGCGTGAGAGGTAAAGAGGAGGAGGAGGTGGTAGGAGGGGTGGGCTTTACATCCCAGTTCCAATTACCAGTAAATCACTGTCTTGAATGAGTTGAAAGTATGGAGAAGAGCGTGGCTGTGACAGACGAGGATAGATGTAGACAACGAGAAAGAGGGAGAAATGGAGTGAGAAGGTGAGAAAGGAAAAAAAGAGACAAAGGCCGATGGTGTTCTCGTCGGCTTCAATTAGCGCGGGTGTCTATCAGAGACTCGCGAGCGCTTTCTCACCTGGTGAGGAACTCGACAACAGCATCACCTAGGAACTCCAGTCTCTCGTTGTGATTGATCCTAGGGATGGGGAGGAGACGAAAGGAAAGGCGGAGATGTTAGGACATTAGAAGAGGTATCAGGAGAGATAGGCTTCTCACACATGCACACGCACTCTCTCTCACACGCACACACACCTGCTCACCTTCTAAATCCCTTGCTTTCACAGTTAAAGTTAATTTTCTTGTCAGCAGGCCTGCCGGGTATATTAATCACAAGAATCGTCCCTTTGATTGCTCCTGTGGTCAGTGATAGCATGAACAGATATGTGCCCGCAGGCAGCCTACCTGGAAGGGGAGGGGTCATCCTGTCCCAGGCGAGACATGATGTTAATCAATGTGTTGATTCCTGGGAAAAAAAAAATTAACAAAATCCCCGGGATGGTAGGGTTAGAGACGCCAGATAAAAATAACTGCTCATTTGTATAGTGGGAAAAGATTGGGGATAAAAAAAGACCTTTTTTCCTCATGTACATGTGGTGGACCTTCCTGTCTCCATATTTGGGCTGGCGGATGCCGCAGTTGGACAGCGAGTTGCGGGCGTGGTCGGGATTCATGCCAAAGTTGAGGTGATGGCTGGGGTGAGTTAAGGCCAGCTGAAGGACAGAAAACATTCATTGATTAACAAATGGGGATGTTTTAACACTTTATACCACAGGAAGTTGCTTTCACACTTTGAGAATCTGACTGGGATGTTCTCTGAAATTCTTCTACGTAGTTTGTGTCAGGAGATCCTCTGTTTGGATAAAAATACCTGCATTTGGACCGTCACAAGCAATCCCCGCAGCACTCGTAGGGCACTTCATGAAGCTGTACCTGACGGCATGAACGCTCTTAGAAGTATGTTACAGTTTGGCATCTGTGAGTGTGTTTGGGTGCAAGTGACATGGATTTCGTCACCAGACAACAATCGCAAGGCTCTGAGCGAACATTAACAAGCCTTCTGGTTTTTAATGATCACACAGATTTATCTGCAGAGGTGCCAGCCTACAACGCAGGACCTGCGCAGGCACCTTTTAGGCTGACTTATCAAAGATTTTAACAAAGAGTAACGTGACTGACTACTCATCCGTGGTGTCTCCAGCTGTCTGTGTCCACAACTAAAATATAATAGCCGCTTTACAATTCCCTCGTCTCTGAGTCTGCTGGGGTCCAAGTGACATAAATTTCATCATCAGACAGCAAGCGTGACTCTCTGCCATTTTTTTGTGACTGGCAGACTCGTCCATAGAGACTTTACATTACAATACACCAACTACGCTGCGCCCATACTTCAAAGGAGAATAATAGGAATGACTGCTGACCTGGGGTCTACAGCCATCTGTGCCAAAATAGCAAGTCTAAGTACGGCAGTACGCAATTTGAAACATTATTTGTTTGATGTAAGCGGTGGTTCTGACTGCATACAGCAGACAGACAGAACATGTGATGTCCATTCACTGGCTCTGATATGTCACCAGACTATTACCTAAGCAATTCTCACATGTGCGCTATCAAGCATCCCAGACTTTGCACGAGGGAGCTGCTTGTTAAAGGCCATTTAATGTCTGATCTTTTGAGTTTTGTTTGGTCTAGAACAGTTTAGGCTGCAGTGCATGCGTAAAAACAGCTTTCTTTGCAACCAGGAAGGTCACCTATATATATGAGATGGAGTCTGCATTCCTGCCGACTAAGGCAGTAATTTCTGAAGGCCAAACGCTACAGTGGAAAGCTTTGAAGCACTGACCCATGCTGGCTGTTTAAACACAATGCCTTTCTGTGGCTACAACTTGTACGCAGTAATCATTCAAGTACATAGAGTTTCAATCAATCAAATAACAGAGAATGAGGCGCTGCTTGTTTTTTTTTCTGCTCAAAATTAAATCCCGGCCAGCAGACACCAGGAGGTCATAAAAAGCACATCAAGGCCAAAATCAAGATCAAACTTCCAAATAAACAGCTCTAACTAGGAAGACCTCGCTCAATACGCAGTCGCATAGAAAAACAGTTTAAATGAGGGAGCCACACTCCATGAAGAGGATCTCAGACAAGCTGCCAGAGGCAAGCACCAGCAAAGAAAGGAGAGAGTCCCCTATTCGAGCACCTCACATCAATGCCCACACTGCGAGAATGTTAACGGTTCCAGAATTGGCCTCTTCAGCCAATTAAAGACCTAAAATAAGAACTACCCAAGAGGCGCACCATACTCGAGTTGTGAGTGTGCACCGATTACAGTATTCATCTGCATCCAGTGGCAAACATCCACTTCTTGCTAATAGCGTCAATGAAGTTGGAGGGATTTGGTTTTTAATTAAATATTTTGACAGATAGCTTATCAGCTATTGGTAAAAAATAAATAAATAAAAAAATAGAAGATAAGGACTGAAAGAATTAAGCGAATACACTCTAAAAGACTCAAGAACTGCAATGCAAAAAAAAAAAAAAAAACCTCCATAGTTGGACCATTGCTTTTATTTAGTATTGTGATTATAATGGTAGTTGCAGCAGGTCAGAGCCATTCACTTAATCCTCATCCTCCCCTGAAGGCTATTATCCTGTTCTTTATCAAAACGGAGGAAACCATGAGCTGCTAACAACTCCATCTGAAAGCATCTTTGATTCAGTGTCCCAGATGGCAAAATGGTGAATAAAGCTAAGACCATTTGCCAAATACAGCAAATGGACCAGCGTAACATTACCAAGACAACAAGTGTGAGGTCACCTTTTGGCTCGTCACCAAAGTGAGACAGAAAAAAACAGCAATTCTGCAAAGTAGTTTTAGATCAGAATACTTGGGCGGCTTTCAAACGAATCTGAGCAAATTGCAAGTTTCTTCTCATTTCATTCCAAGTTGATCATTTAACAAAGTTAAAATCTATTAAAAAAACAAAAACAAAAGACACACAAACGGTACATCAAATGTTTTCATGTCTCGTCTTCATATCTCTAAACTCTAAAATAAAAGGCACTAATTTTCCAAGCGGTCTAATGTTCCTAACTTTTCTAAAAATATTCCAGTTGTAGTCGAATGCAGGACAATGCCGATGAGGCTTTAACTTCCTGGTATATGCATTGCTCGAGTGTTTGGTCTGAGACTTTTTTTCAGTGATGCCATTTGCATTGTTAATGCATTTGTTCCTATTTTGCATTAGTGACTATATATGTTGACATCTGAGCTGCCACTTAGGAGCAGAATAAAGAAATATGGGGGGAAAAAAATCAGCAACCTCCAGGTCAGTGTAGAAGCTGCAGGTCCTCTAATGGCCTCTTGAGGTTGATTCCAAAAGTCAGTCAATCCCAAAAGACTCCCAAGTCCAACTTTAAAGGATCTCTATGAATCATATTGTCTGACATAACAGCTATACGGTGTATGAAGTAGGTGAGAGGTGAAAAGTCTTTAACACAGCTTAAAGTAGTCCATCTATACCATCTGTATGCTGTTTGGAGCATTATATCTGAATTAGCTGGTAAATAATTTGGCTTGGGTTGTGGAACAGCCCACGTAAGAAGTTCTCCAAAGTTGTCAACTTTCTACTGTTAAGACCTCAAAATGTTTTTATATACAGTCTGCCTGCTCAGGAGAAAGACAGATGTGGTAGTATACGAGAGCCACAATGTACAAACACTAACAAAAGCTGTCTTTCATCTGTGTTTCTTGAGTCCTTCTTTGATTGTGTCCCAAAAAATTCAATTTCAATTACTGTTGTTTGCCGTTGGCAACTGAATGGTGCATTACCGCCACCAACTGGTATGGAGTGTGACTGGAACAACGCTCAAAAAAAAAGAAAAAAAAAGAAAAACCTCTGCGCTGTCGTCGGTCCTCCCGCGTCTCATCACTCGGCCGGCTGTTTCCAATTAGCCGTCATCTACGACCAGCGGCATTTAATCTGGATGCAGCGATTGTCGAAGTGGGATTATTACACTGAATGGGAACTGTCGGCTAGCGAACCTGCTAACTGTGATTTTCTGGTCTTTTACTTCCTCTTGAGGAGAGTCGGGCGGAGAGAAGTTTCGGGGAGCACCACACTGCACTGGGCTACCACAGACAAGGAGACACTCGGGAGCAAAGAAGGAGCACAATTGGGAACTGCATTATTTGTGAACTGTTGGAATACGTCTTTTCACTTCAGTCTAAAAACCGCCCCTGGGTCCTCTTTCCCTCTCACTTCCACGACAATTCCGAGAAGGGAATAAGAGCCGGTCTCCAACAACCGCCGGTCTCTTTTAAACGCCCGGCCGGCCGGATAATTTTTTGAATAAACGCCGGGTCTACTAATGGATGACATACGGTATAAACAATATGAAATGAATGATTTAAAAAGAAAAAAAAGCTACTTTTGGTTTCTTCCATATTCACAAAGTGCTGCCAGAGCTCCGAGTGCTTGATTTGGCAGATTTTTTTACGACAGTTTACCTTCCTGACACAAAATCCAGGGGAATTTTGTCTCCCCCAGAAAAGAAGCAGCTGGTTTTGGCCATCTATCGCCTCTACTGGATGGCTGCAAATGCATAAAATCCAAACGGTGCACACCATAAAGTGGCCTGGGGTGCTGTGAAAAGTATTGTACTGCAATCAAGCGTTCTCAAAATATTAAAAAAATTGAACTATTTTGTCTGGACAATTTCTATCAAAAAACATAATAGAAATTGAGGACGATGGTTCAACATTTCTGGTCTAGAGCTCCACAGGACTCCATTTATTCTGCAGTCTCTCTTTAGTATTTATAAATTCTTTGCAGACAACAACGCAGTACCACAAATACGCTTTCACAAAGGGCAAGTGCAATGTACAGTGAGCAACAAAATCCAAACTGACAACATTTAGACATCAACAACATGACTAAAACCTCCTGAGGCCTGGTGTAAAATCTCCACACAAACCGATTTCCATTTACCGTCCTGAACTTAGACTTACCAATTGACTAATTACCAACTGTAACACCAGAAAAGCAGCCTAATAATGCTGGATGAAGGAAAAAGAGGAGAGGAAGCTCTACTTAGGTGAGCTGCTTAGAGGGAAACAAAAAGAATCCCTCTTTTTTCTCACAGAGAAAGTTGTTTGCATGAAAATTAATGACTTAAACTTTCAAACCTGTAAAGAGAGCCAAAAGTGGGAATTTAAAGTAAAGCAACCCTGAAGGAAACGCATTAGTCGACATTCAGCTTTGTTTGAAAAAAAGGACAAAAACCGCTGTGCCTAGAAAGACTGCTGCAGCTGAACATCTCAAACTCGCTGAGGGAAGAAAAAGGAAAAAGATAGGGCTCAGTAGGATATGTCAAGCCTTTATCAATCTTACATTAGGAGAATGTTAATCTCAGCCCTGAAAAAAAAAAAGAAGAGGGGAAAAAAAAAGAAGGAAAAAAAAGACTCCAACTACTCTTTCCCCTGGGCTTGCTTTTCAAAATGCTTGTCTCCTTTCAGCCAACTTCAAATCAATTTCAAGCTCCAATGAGATATATATGTAAAACGTTAACAGAGAGGTTTCAATATTTATAGTTGCTCAAGAGGCCTTCAGCTTTGTAGCCCTGAACACAGAAACGACAAATTCAACAGCATCTGTTTTTTTTTTCCTTCTCTGGTTAAGGGTAACAGCATTTTGACGGAGGTGGGTAAAAAAAAAAAAGAAGTCAGTTATTTGACATGACACAAACAGAAATGAAGCAATTCTCAGCACCGCGTTGACACTTTGATAAAAAAATAAAAATATAACTAAAAACAACCCACCACGTCTACAGCCAATCTCACCTCCCCTATTGTGCGATGTCAAACACAAGTCAATGACTGCCTACTACGCAGCCTGAACTACGGTGCTGGGCCGTCTAAAGAAAGAAAAAAAAAAAAAGTATGAAACAAAATACACGAGTTGCTCTGTAAACACTGCAGATCCCTCACTGCTAAGAACAACAACCAACAGCAGTGACTCTGAGGACAGGATTGACGTCTGCAACTGTTCCTGTCAAGATAATGACTGCATTAAGTATTGGAGTGATTCAGATTTAGTGATCGCTGCCTCGGCTGCTGCTCGACCGCCTTTGGCTAAACGGAAATAAACATCATCGCTCAGCTGAGAGCCGAGGACCTGACTGGAAAGGGTGCTGCTCGTGCACCCGTGTGCAAACACAACGATGTAATTACCCTGTACAGCTTTATTTAAAATGGATACAAATCAGGCTTCAAAGGTTAAAGAAAAAAAAGGGGGAAAAAAGGGGGGTTGAGTCCATAAAACAGAGAGTTACCGTTACGTTGATGGATCTTCACGACACAAGTCAAAGCTTGAGCAAAGAGATTCTGTCCATCAGAAATACTTAATACATAATCCAGTTTGTGGCGTTTTAAAAATTTGACAGCCATAACGAGCCAACAGCTTTGGTTGTGTGCTTTGGATATTTGTGACGAACAAAAGAAGAGAATGCTGGAGATCTGTTCTGAATGATGGCCGTTTAGCCACATGATGACAGCTTGGATTTCAGTTCTTTGAGAATATAACCGCTCTCGTTATCATGTCCTTCACATAATGCAGCACTTAGTGAATCGCCTTTCATTCATTTCTTATGGAAATATTGGCGAGAACAGGTTAACTCTTGTGTGGAAATAATCTTTTAGGAGGCACAGATGAATATTATAAAATAGGCACACTTGTTATGGAAATATCACGAAGCGAGAAGAAACACGCTTTTTGTAGAGTTTTCCCTCCTCCTACACACATTCACAACAAACCATTCTCCATCCACAGTTCCACAGATCAGCAGGTACTGAATGCTTCATGGAAAAGGTGCGCCTTCACTAACATTTAAAAACAGTCACAATTGATCAATGTCTGAGATTAGCCAGAAGGCTATTTCGGGGTCTTGGTGCAATGGCGGCAAAAAGCAAAGCCGCGCCTTTTTGTACAAGCTTCGGTTGTGATGGGAGTGAAAGAGATGCAGACATGAAGGATCATTAAGGAGAATTTGGATGCAACATATGGTATCTACCACTTATGCAGGTGAAAACTACTTGAAGCTTTCAACACAAACAGTGCCACGGTATACTGGATTGTAACATTGGAGTCCCACTCTGACTGAAGCATTTTGGACTCATTGTAAATTATACTTGACTAACTGCACTGCATCACAATACTGATACAGTCTTTTATCAACATGCCATGAGGGTTTAATGTGTAAAGATTCACTCACTAAGTAGATGCTCATTTATTTGTAAAAACATAGGCTCAGGCTTGAACAAAGAGAGTTATATTTGATTCTTTATTTTTGCGAGGGATGACAACAGTTGAGGTTTTATTGATTTCTTTGATTTGGAAGCTCCCACAGACCTTATGCCTCTTCGAGGACTTAGCCTTCAATTGGTGTTGTATTTTAATCTGTTTCTAAAGTAACTAATAACTTTAATTCAATTAATTCCAATCTGGTTGTTGGTGTTACCCCCAGTTTCCATCCTGCTGAGTGAGAACTCCAACGCTGGCATCTTCCTTGCCTCCATACAGCTGGCCAATCACAGAATGGAGTGGGAGTAAATATCGGATGGATTGTTAGAAAGGTACAGAAATGGTTCGATACAACCCTTCTCCAATTTAACCCCGGGCATGTGTGGGAGGAGGAGGTTTCCAGAGTGAGCCTTCCAACAAGCAGTTCTGATGAACCACAGCGGGGCACACCACATGGAGACTACCAGAACTCTAAGTGATCCACTTGGGCTCCTTGTATTTTCTCAGACAACTTTATGAGAGGAGAGTGGACAATATTAGGTAAGTTTAAGAGTTTACAGTTCTTTCAGTCTCGTCACTAATACATAATTCAAACTATATCCATTGCAAACCACCTTTGCACTGAAAGTCGTGCTCTCCATCACAGTGAATCGAAGAATGTAAACATCAGGCTGACCTGGTAGTCTTTAAGATAAACCATTCCGTGTACAATATATCAGTCTCGTGTTGTGGTAGTTGTATCAATCTGTCAAATAAGACAATAAACTAGAAATATACAACTATAGCTTTAGGTAGTGGTTCAGATTACGTGGCTGAAAAATGAAGCCAATTAACTATAGTTTTTCCTCAAAGTGAGTCAAATCGCAATCGACTCACGGTGTCCCAGTGTACCCAGCTTAATAGCAGAAATAAACATGTTTGCAGCCACTTTAGAAAAATAAAACAGCTACTTTCTTACATAACAACTCTGAGTGGGATGTATTTTAAATTACACATTGACTGAGATAATTGAGTTAAGGGCGTGATCACATTGATTGACAGGTGTCTTGACAGATGGAGCTGAAAGATATCTCTTAGGCCTCGTCTTTAAACAGGACCTCTTCCATGTTTTGATCCATTTCCGATCATTTTTAAAGTTTGACTAATATAATGGTTTGCTATATAATACAAAGCATCTCAATAGTATCTGCTTTTTTGGTTTTGGTGATAAAATCTAGTATTTTACTAGCCTGTTGGTTAAATATTTATATCTATATCGATAGATCCATAGATGGCCACTAAGAGATGTTCGTAAATGATGTGCAAAAAACGTCAGGTTCTGGTGCCTTTTGGAGCATTTGTAATGGATTGCCTGACTAAAAGTTTGGTTTGCCAAACTTTGGTACAGAATAAGAAGTTTTCTAAATTCTTAAAAAAAAAAAAAAAAAACAAAACCTAAC
>VURO01019555.1:4815-36077 GCA_015108175.1 Pelvicachromis taeniatus
TTATCATTTTTTTTTTTTTTTTTTTACACACAGTTACTTATTGAAATGTTGATGTTATGCCTTTAAACGCTTTTTACTGGTTTGTCAGAAACATTAAAACTTCATTAAAACTGTTCTGTATCACCATTTCGTTATGAACACTCGTTTTCACTATATGTAGAGTGTGTCTTTCTTCTATCTGTGGCCCCTATGTTAGGGGGTCCTTCCTGTTAAAAGTGAGTTTTTCCTTCCTAATGTCTTCACCTGCTTATTCAGCGGGGATCATCTGAATGTTAGGTTTTTCTCTTAATTATTGTAGCGTCTTTGTCTTACAATATAAAGAGCCGTGAGGCATTGCTGTTGTGATTTGGTGCTATATGAATAACATTGACTTGAATTGAATATAACTGAATTCAAAGTTTCTTTTTTTTTATCCTAAGTTGTTGTTCTGCTGATTTATTTCAGTGTATTCCTTTTCTTTGTTCCCCCACACTGCATCTCTATTAGCTCGGTCCTTTCAGTTTACTTCCTGCTTTATTTTGAAGTACAATTTCAGCGAGTAGCTTTTGTTCCTCTTCCCACCCTCGTCACTTCCCTGATTGTGTTCACCTGCGCCTCACCATCCCTTCCCCCTGTGGCTGTATCGTCAGCCGTACCCTTTTGTCTCGTGCAGCGGTCCACTTGCATCCTGTAATGAACATTTCCTCAGAAATGACAGTGTTTTTACATAAACATATACGTATGGTTGAATCACCTACTGAAATACATTTGTTTTATTTTAAAAAAGTTAAGTAAAAGTTAAAAACTGATTCAGCTCTTAGTCACATTAACTTGTTTTTGTTTTTTTAAAGACAGAAAACTTGAAGATGTTGAGTAAATACAAAAGCAATTTTAAAGCCCATTCCTGGTGACTGTGAGAGAAATGACTGCATTAGTCTGCTCAGGTTGAGAATAAATTTACTATTAATCATCTTCAGGATTAGAACTGCTTTTTTAATAACAAAAAACACCTTGGCTGAATTTAATATTCAGACATAATATTGGTCTTTCTTCAGACAAAATAAAAAAAAGATTCTTGACTCAAACAAAAACAAACTAACACGGCTTCATGGGAGGTCTGCTAATGTGCTGGTCGTGCTTCTTCTGGATCTAATTTAATACATATGTGTGACTGGCTACACAGGTAACAGTAAGGCAGTACAGGTGAGACTGATGAAGACGAGGTAAATTACAAGTGAGGGGGCAGTGACAGAAAGCGTACACTGATCACAAATGGAAGTTAGGCTAACAGTTCATTGCACTGACAGCTGCGTATCCAGCTCATACATCAGTTTTCTTTTAAAGACACGTGCTAAATTTGTAATGGCATCACAAATTAAAAATATGTTTTCCCCTTGCTTTAATATTCATAACCCAATGAGAACAAAAATAATTATGGTTCAACCAAATGTTTTATTTATACCTTTCACTCAAACACAGGTAATCTGTTTATGCAAAGTGTCAATTAACCAGAGGAAAACTACAAAACAGCTCAGATTTTAAGCACATATCTTCATTAAAAAGCATCATCGTGGCATATCAAGTGAGGAAAAATCGTTTTTTAGTGTTAAAGAACTCATGATACCAAAAATGTGTGTGTTTAAAAGAATCAGATTAATTATTCATTTACCTTTAGAGTAGCTTTCCAGAGGTGCATCCAGCTGTAAACATCATAAGTACTCAGCTCCTGTGAAGGACACCTCTGAAGCAGCTAAAGTCACAGAGGAGACGTTAATATTTGTGCAGATGTTAGCGGTGATTCTGCTGCCGAAGCTCATGCTAATGTACGACATGAAAGTCAGGACGTCTCCCGGTGCAACATATGCACACACACCTCCCCACACACAAGCTCGCAGGTACATAACACACAGACAATGCATTTTAAGGTATCAATCAGGCTCGATGTGACAAGGAGGAACGTCCTTGAATGTAAATTATTCAGTAGAGCAAGACAAAGAAAAAAATAAGAGACTGTTATTTTCTGTCATATGACTTCTAAGCTGTTGGATTCAAGGGTATTTCTGTTTTATTCCTTAGTGTTTAAAGCTGTGTTAATCAACTTTTGTCAATGAAGAGACGGTGAAGCTTTGTATCAAGCTGAGGGCCACAGCACTCATATCACCTGCTACAGTCATGGCCAGTGGCATCGTCTAGTTGCAGAAATGTCAGCTTTGTATAGAAGTCTACAGAAAATGGACCAATTTCCCACTTCAATATTTACCTTAGCATACATTTCACTCCAATGTTTCAACTCATCTTTAATGTAGCTGGATGTTTATTTTATGTATATTAAGGGTGCAGCCATTCATTGATTTTCTACCATTTATGTGGGTCATAGACATTCTAATCTAAGAGACACCCAGACTTCCTCCTCCTCCCTAACCACCTTCTCAAGCTCTACTGAAGGGACTGAGAGATATACTCTCTCCAGCATGTCATGTGTCTACCCTGGGGCCTCCTGAAGGTGCTGGAGGAGGACCCAGAGCACCTCACCTACAAGGCATCCAGGAGGCATTCTAGTAAAATTCCACTTGAACTGGATCCTTTTGATGTGGAGGAGTAGCAGCTCTACTCTGAGCCCCTCACGAATGACTCGATTCCCCCTGAATGACCTTATCTGTAAAGAAGAGCCCAGTCATCCTTTGGATGGAGCTCATTTTCAGTGCTTGTATGAACAGCCTCATTTCTCTGGTCACTAATTGGTAATGGAGGCAGAGGACTCGATGTTCCTGGAAGAGCAAGATAACCCAGGGTGTTGTTTAGAGAGTGGTCACCTTGTGATGGTCAAGTTAATACATGCATGTCTTCTAGACTTGCAAACCCTAATATTTCAGATGATGTCAGGTCTAAGACAGCTTAATAAGGTGAGTCAGTACATTTTTGTCCTGCTCCATAGAGTTCCTCAAGGCTTTGCTGGACTTTGTAGGTCTCCAAATGGGACTTTTTGGGGTTTTTGGTATCCAACGTTGGTGGTGTCAAGGCACCATCCTCTAAAGGCTTCTGTGTAATGTTGAAACACAGGTGGTGCTGTGGGATGTGGACATACTTTTCCTGTCACATTGAGTTGCTTTTTAAACCTCTCTGGTCTTTTGGAGAAAGAAAAAGGGATTTAAAAAAATATGTTAATACTTCTTGATGTGTTTTGGTTAGAATTACTCATTTTCCCCACCTGATTGCCAAGACTTGTGAGAACCGTTTCCAAAAGCAATCACATATTTTTAAAGCAGACGGTTAGGGATTAGAGTATTGGTTATGATGGCTTAGAAACTACCTCTGACAATAAGCTTGCTTACTGCAGCTACCGGCAGCTGAAATGAAAGGTTACAGAGCAGCTTTCCTTGCGCGTGGTCCGGGTCGGGATTGCATTGAAATTTGGGTCCGGATATTGTTGCAGATCAAACTGTATTTTGGCCTAGAGCCCGTCTGTATGTGGGGAAATAGGAGAGCCAAGTGTTAGAGCGGTTAAATGGAAAAGGCCAGTCAACCAGGAGAAGCATTGATATTCAGAACACACACTCACATACGCATCAACACACACACACGCACGCTGGTCCTGTAGCTCATTCTAGCTCTCCACACATCAGTGGCACCATCGAATGAAGATTGAATATCCAGAGAGAGAGGTAGAGAGAGAGGGTGATAAAATGAGATGTGTGTGCTGCCTCAGTCGTTGGCTGAAACCTCTGACTTTAAAGTGCGTTCTGATTGGGTAAAATTGCAAATAAATAAATAAACAAACAGCACGTCTGTAATCAGAGCTTGTGATTCCTCTCTGCTGCACTGCTTAATTATGCGTGTTTATGTAAATGCAGACTCTTGATGAGATGGTAATGGATATCCCAGATTGACTTTAATGGATTCCAGAGAGACTGAGAATTAAACCAGCCTGTCTATTAAAGGGCGCAGAGGTGAAGGAACCCCCCACCAGGAACCCGCCACCTCCACGCACCCACCCCCCTTCCTCTGGCAGCCATGTTGGAGGCTTAGCTCTCTGTGAAGCTAATGGCGGTGATGTCTTTTACAGCTGAGTTCAACAATCTTGTCTGCTCCATGTGGCTGATCATCTCAGTACCAGCTCATCATGTTTGTGTTTATATGATTAGTTTTTTTGGGGGGCCAGCTAATCACAGCAGACGGAACTGAGATGGAAGGTTTTCAGGGGAAACCTTAATGACACTGTTCTCAGGGCTGTTTCCAAGAATTTTATAAGCTTTTTGAAAAAGCTATTAAGATTTTTCAGGGACATTTTAAGACAGTTGGAGATATGAGATTTTGAAGATTATTCAAGATGCTGTAACAATTTCTGGGTAAGGCTACATAATGTTATTGAGGAGGTTTGATTGAGGTTGATATTAAATCAATCCAAGGTATGAAGACAAAATTTCAAAAATGGTCTTGGCAGCATATAACCAGTCAAAAAGGGGCATTTCACGGGTCATAATACTCTCCTTCCACAGAAAATAATCCCCATGAGTGCCACCTACTCCAGAGTTAGCATATGATGAATACAAGTCTAAATAAAAATGCACCAGAAATCTAGTGTTGTAAAAAGCACACGAGGTGAATGCTGCAACAAAAAATATAAATTCATTCATTTGGACTGGTAAAATAAATGTTCCAGATGCTGTCACCTATCAGGGACAGAAAAAGACTTTACATGCAACTAAAAAATTGACACCTTTCTAATCTCTTGCCTGAGTGCCAAGAGATCTCCCTGGGATGGTGATAGTATTTTATTTAGAATTGTTTGGTTGGTGATTTTATGGCTTGATCTCTAATCTGGAATCTAACCTGCTTTGGAGCAAGTGAAGTCTACAGCATAAGTTACACCATTATAGCTGCTAGTTGTCAGCTAGGCTTCACCTCTGCTACTCACTCAACTGGAGTTGATAGATGGGTCAAAGCACACTGCAGGTACCAACAAATGTAACTTTGAGGTAGCCCTGAATGCTAATAAAGTAAATATTGAATCTTGAATCACCTGTAAAGTTTTGGAGATAGCTCCTTACCAAGTGTGCTTATGTTCGTTAATAACTTAGCCCTCCAACATGGACACTTCAGGCTCCAAAACAAACGAACATAGCAGTAGCCAAAATGCTAATGTTGAGGCTTCAAAAGGTGGTTTGTGATATCGTTTTGGCTGCAGTTATCCTGAAAGGAGAAGGAGAGACAGTGGGAAATGTATTTTTCCACTTCCACTATGAAGAAAAAGTGGGCTTAGGAGAGCACCGAATTGTGATCAACCTAGAGAATAACTTGCTTTAATTTGCCTTCTTCATGATTCCATGTTCTCGACCTTCTTTAGAGTTGTTAATTAAATGGAGGGCTGAAAAGATGTTGGCACACCTAATGTTTGCAACATTAGGATACTTGCTTAGGCCCAGTGGGGATTTAACTGCCAGCTTTGCATTACAGCGATAGAAACTCTGATATATTCTTTAAATTAGACTATAGCAATAAGTAAATACTGTGTGTATGTGTGCTTCTGTGTGCATGTGTGTGAGAGATGAGCGATCCAGCAGATTGACAGAGGAATTAGAAGCTGTCTGCACACACAGAGGACAGGCTGATTACAATCAATAATCTATCAACCACTGCCTGACAAGATGTATTGATCAGTATGAAGGAGAGAGAGCAGCGAACAGCCCATAAATACACAAAGATGAACACACCCACACAAGCACGCACACACACGCAGCTGTCAGGCAGCAGCTTCTGTTTCAAAGTTGGTTTATAAGTTGACTGAAGTCGGGCAGTTCAAACGGGATGAAGCTCAGGGAATATCTTTAAATATCTTTCATTGATTGATATTTTTAAAATGGCCTTTTGGAGTTATTACATTAAAAACACTCAACTGTAATCTAAATGTCAGGTACACATTTTTTTTAAAGTGCTGCTTGAACGATGTCTCCATTTGATGTAAGGCAGACAATTTGGCAGTGTTAACATGCTGGTTAGCACCATAGGCACTTGCTTTCATCTTGCTTTTGAATGCAGACATAAGAATCAAAAGCAGCTTTTTAAAAATATTTGTAAGGCAGTTTTTTTTTTGATGGATGCTTGACTTTGATTAGATTCAATTCAGCTTTTATATTGTGCCAGTTCACAGTTGACTTAAGGTGCAGTTTTACCATGCCACAGCATAGCCTAGACATATGCTACAGTTTTAAACACAGGTAAGACCACAGAAAGTTTTTGGTTTCCATTTGCAGTTCACTTTAAGTCCGAGGTTTATAAGCAAAGAATGTCTAAAGACAGAAAAGGGCTGCGGCCACGGACAATCTGCTGAGCCATGTCTTACAGCGCTACTTTGTAGTATTGTGTTTTTTTTTTGTTTCAAGGCCCACTCAGGCTCAGACATTTAAACAATAAATATAAATATAACAATAAATAAATAAATATAACAAATATAACACTCAGCTGCGATCTTAATGTCAGGTTGTGATTTAAGTGCAAAGACGTCTTTATTTGATGTAAGATGGATAAAGCAGAAAAACTGCAGGACTGCTCAGATTTGATAGCAGTGGCTGCTAGCATGCTGGTCAGTGCCACGGGCAGCTTCAAACGCTTTCATCTGACATCGGGAGCTTTTTTCAAATACTGTTTTTTTTTTTTAAACTATTGATATCATAGAAATCCATGTGAAGCAATAGATGGTTAAATACAGATATTACTTCTTCTTAGTGAACACATTTAGCATATTAATAAGTAGAATATTTACATTAGGTACAAGACTCTTGGTACAGGAATGGTTTTGGTTTGCTTTTTATTATTTATTATTACTGCTTTTGTAATTTATCTGCATTCATAGATATAAATGGAATCCTTTGGATAGTATTGCCCAGGAGTTCGTCGCCTGACTGTATTTGGGATCCAGTTTCCACATATGGGATCTTTATCATTTTAGCGTTTTATTGCTAAATGAATGTTCCAACATATTTATATGTTTTAGGCCATGGGAGAATTTATTAAATGGACTGAATGGTAAATGGACTGATTCTTATATAGCGCTTTTCTACTCTCCCGGAGTACTCAAAGCGCTCTATACAACACCCACATTCACCCAATCACACAAGCACTATTATTTTAGTGCTCTATCTAATACATTCATACTCCGACAGATGCATTGGAGAGCAACTTGGGGTTAATATCTTGCCCAAGGATATTTGGCATGCAGACTAGGGGAGCCAGGAATCGAACCACTAACCTTCCGAGCAGTAGTTGATCTGCTCTACCACCTGAGCTACAGCCACCCCAACACAGTACATATTTCTGTAATGATGCAAATCCCAGACAAGCCTCCAGTTTGTCACAGCTTGACTTCAGAGTAATGTAAAGACATGACCTAACTTTTTGGGGAAAAATAAATTGCAGTTAGTTCATATGTAATGTGTGTAGCGTGTGTGGCTGTGTGGACAGGCGTGCTAAAAAAGCCAAAAACAAAGCAACAACGGCCCGTAACGGAGATCCAGCCTGTTTATAGCTTGTCTTCTTTTTCACTATATAACATATGTAAAGCTGAACTGCAGTTGTTATCTGTTATATAGTGCTCTATAATGGTGGTTTGAAACAACAAAAGTCAGTATCCAGAGGATGTACATTACATTACTCACTAGTACCATCATGCATTGTTGCTTGTTTGCTATCAGGGGAAAAAGGGAGGAAGTAGAGGTGGTGGATATGGAGATAATGTGATTGTCTTACATGTTGAGAGTACCTGGGATGCATAATAATTCTCAGATATTTCAGCCTTGCAGCAGAATTCTTTAAATAATATTCAAACACCAGAACCCCCACTGAGATTTCAGTTTCTCAGTCCAAACTGTAAATATGTTTTTGATATGTTGTGAAATGGCTCTCATGAATACTAGACCTTAAGGGGTAATATTTTTTTATACCAAATACATTCATCAAAAGCAGGCGAGTTGTAGCTGTAGTTACTATCAACCTTAGGTAGCTAAATACAGTTCAGTAAGTTATAAAACAAGTTAAATGTGCACATATATGCAATATTGTTTTCTATTCTTAATCTGAGAAAATATTTAAACTCCCTGCTGTACCTAACCAAAGAAACCAGTGCTGAGGTTTCTGTGGCCTATTGTTTTAGGAGCAGCAATAATTAGGAATGTAATTATGTAGCAGTGATACACTGCAGTGTCTGGAATCTATCAACAGATTTCTACACTTGTACCCAAGTAATTGCACTACTTAGCAAACACTATATAGTAGGTGAATATGTGGCGAAACAGGGGGGCAACTTAAACACAGCTCCAGAAACGCAGTTATATACATAGGCAATCACAATCAGTCAAGCAGTCAAACCAGCCCACTCCCTTTCACAAGTGTACCATTATTTATATCAGCTATTAAAATGTAATCATAATACAATGAGGAAACAAATGCACTAAAAGCTGATCCAAACCCAAAACCAGACAGGCATGCAGACATTAGACACACACACACAGAAACATATGGTTGGTGTGTAACATATGTGTGAAGGTCATTAGTTCCTGTCTGCTCTCTGCATGCTCGGAGCCTTGTTGGCATGATTTCTTCCATATCTGACCAAATTACCCACAACACCACAGCTACTGCCAACACACACAGCCCTGAGTGTTCGCATGTGTCGTCGCTCACCATACGGTGCGTGCATGGACCATCTCCATCCCGGCCCTTCAATACTCAAGGAAACTGTGAAGGAAAAAAGGAAAAACAAACTCCTGGAGGAGAATCTCTGTTTGTACAATGAAGCACTTTATTGTTGCCTGTTTTGATAAAACTCACAGAGGAGAATTATCACAGTGTGATATTAATGTGCTTCTGTATAAAAGAAAGCCTGAGGTTCAGCCTCAATATTCATTGGAAATTTTACAAATCAAAACAAGCAGAAAGCCAAAAAAAGAGAACACAATAGAACAGACAAGAAATAGACAATGTGCAACAAAATCAACTCATTTAAATGATACGATATAAACTAAGAGGTCTGAGAAATGATAATAGCAGCAGGATAAGATGAACAATGCCAACAAGCTATTCATGTTCTTCATTTTGGCGGGATGTCTTCTGGAGGAAGTCCAGCTCTTCCTGCGGAGGCCTCACTCTTAGCCAAGATGCCCGGGCAGCTCCTCCATATGCCGACAGGACGTTCCGAGTGTGCTCATTAGGCCCCCCTGGCAAAAACCCCACAACTCCAAGGTCAGGAGACGGCTCGTTAGGAAGGAGAAGCCTAATGAGCGGAGAGATCCTTAACGAAGGAGACATTGTTAACGAGCCTGATGAGCAGCAGCTTTAAAGTCTTCTGGGCTCATTTTTGGATGGAGACGACGGGAAGATAACAATGACTGATGCAGTTCAGATCACCTCCACAGTCATTCGTCATAAATAAAAAACTTCTTACAAATCATCAAAACATAGTTCCTACATACTCCAGGAAAGCAGAAACTCACTTACTTACTTTAAACTTACTTTACTCATTTATGCTGATTTGTACATGTGGTAAAAGCGATAAAGCTTAAATTTGAATGGAGTAAGATCAGATATGGTTTAGATGTGGTTTTAGAGAGTTTTATGAAAATTTGGTGAACTTCTTACTTGTCATATTGCGCTATAATTGTGTTAAAATGTCAGTAGGCATGTTAAGACACTAAACATGCCAAACAAACTGATATAAACATTAGCACTAACATGTCGCCTCACTCAGGGCTGCTGAGCCTCAAGGTCATGAGTACGGATAAGCTGCATTCAAACAGGACACAACATTTGTCCATGTGTGATATTACACAAAACCATTAATGGGGTGTTGCAGTAATGGGTCTCTGTTTTATTGAGATCCACAATTGCCTTTGATTGCTGGTGAAGAGTGCACTCTTATACACAACTTGGCACAAACAAATGCTCGGCACTGACCACCTGTGGTCACGTTTGATCCCACTGTCTATCTTTTCCAGCATGCACAGTTAATGTTGTTACACGCAGTGGAAGCCACACATCACACAGGTCAGTTATGAGTGTGAACATGAGGGACAGTTTTCAGTGAGAGGCCAGGGCTTTTTAAGCAGGCCCTGCTCTGTTCTACTATATTCAGGAACATAATTTACAAAATGAAGCATCGTGTTGCATTAAATAAGATGTGAAACTAGGGATCGAGATCATCAGTTTAACAGGAAGGTGTTTACCGTGGGCGGGGATCAAGGGAAATAAGCATTGTTTTCCCTCAGACTTTTATACACTGGATTTCTTTACACAACCACGGGACTTGCCTCCTCCTTCTGTCCATTAAAAAAATATATAACATTTTATAGCATTTTTCTTTTCAGAGCTAAAAGCTACATCCATGGATGAAACAGTGTCACACTTGTTGCCCAATATTGCCGTGACCATAACGAAAAACACCTCGTTTCTCTCTGTGGTGCCACCGGTTTTGATAACCCAGCAGTATCTGAGTCCCTGTGATGAGAATGGTTTAGTGTTTCCATCATTTTGCCAATAGCTTTTTCGACTTCCTCCATTTCCTCCAAGTCAAATTCCAGACCAAACTGATAAAATGCAGGAAATGCAAAGAATATTTTCCAGTGGAAATGATTTCAGCTGGGGAAACAATCTTTAATCTAAGGCAAGTTAGCCCTACCTTGGGCTTCCACCATGCATCGCACTTGGAAAAACTGATCCAGTATAAATGCAAAAAATAATATTAAATCAATTCATTTAATTTTTAATTTTATATACTTAAATTATAATTTTTTTGATGAGGTGTAGGATTCTCTGTTCATATTGATGGGGTGAAATGATTGTGCAGTACAGTATGAACTCTAAGGGACTTGACTTCTTCATACTCAGTAAATCTGAGGCTGATTCAGTCAGTGGGGAGTCAGTGTGGACTGCCTGTTAGTCTCCATCCTCCTCTTCCTCGTACTCCAAATAGATAAAAGTATCTCTGCCACCTCATCCACACATAAAAGATTCTTCTTTTCTTTCTCCTCCCCTCTTCCGCACCTCCTTTCTTTTTCTTCCTCCCTTTCCTTAGTTTCTGCCCTCCCTCCTTCGTCTTCCTCCTCCACCTCGGCCTTGCAGTGAAATAAAAGATTACGGGCAGACGAGTCATTATTTTCAGTGATGGCAGTCATACATCATTGAGACTGCGCTGGTGAGAGCGAGAGAAGGCGAGAGACCTAGACACTGAGAAGGCAAAATGAGAGAGCGAGAGAGAGGGGAAGGTGAGTGGATCGAGACTGAACGAGAATGAAGCTGAGGATGAGCTTAGAGCTTCCTCCTCTCGTTTTTTTCTCCCCTCTGTCTGAACCAGTCTGTGTGAAATTAATGGCTGCTACACTGACCATGGATCAGACTCTGAGCACATTTGTGCTCAAACAACTCAAACCCAAAAGTAAAACAGATCAACAAAGGCGCTGTTTTGATAGGGTTTATTAAAAATGAACTGCAGTTAATTGAACTTGCAGACGGAGGCAGATTTCATCACAATTTCATCTGATCAGCGGAGAGATTTTTGCTTGTTTAGATGTATTTGTCACACACAAATGCAGATCCGATTTAGTTTTAGGTGCAGCTTCCAAACGTCTTGACGTCACAGTGGGCAAATAAGCTGTATACGAAACATCGACTCAGGCGCGTTTATTTATTTATTTGTGTGTGTGATTAATTTTAATTGCAAAAAGGTTTTAAGCAGTCAGCAGGGATGCATCACTACCACCATGATGATTGTAGCTTAAAGCAGGTACACAAATGTCCTGCAAATGTGTTGGTCTGCATACAGATTTTTTTTGGGGGGGGGGGATCACCCACATAGTGATAGTGCAGATGTAAGCATTATGGCTTATTGGCTGACAAGTGGGTCTGAATAGAGAAATAAGCGAAAGAGGTGTTCACTGGGAACGAGACAGCCACAAAAAAACTTCAAAGTTCAAGTTAGAACTTAACACTCCTTTGTGGCTGATGGACCGCAAGCAAAAATGTCCCACCGACCAGTTGTACCACATACTTTGTACGCTTCCTCCATCTGATGAAACACCTCTTTACACAAAGATGGACCAGACTGGACACGGACAACCAACCGCAGAAATCCTGCTTAATGTGGAAGTCCATTAAACTTGCATTCTCTGTTATAACCAGCAGGGGGGCATTGGTTTTTAAAAGCCAATCAGGTCAGCTGTTAGCATTGATTAGGGCTATTGTCCTGTTTTAAAAGCTGTCCTTTAGTCTGTTTGTCCGAAACCTCAGCAACCTGAATCTCCTGCCAGACGGCAGCAGCTTAAACACCTGGTGTCCTGAGTGTGAACAGTCTGAATGATGCTACTGCTCATTGGTTCACTTCAGTACACACTTTCCTTTTGAATTCTGATTTTAAATGTGTTTTACAGGTTATTTTGTACGAGAGATTTTTTTTTTTTGTATATTATGGTCCTATTTAGAGTAAAATAGACAACAAAAGCCGAGTAGCTCTAGGCTATGACTACCTTGCAATTAGCAATGGGAAAAATGTTGCTCCTGGATGAGTGTGCAGTTAGCTCCAATTCATATAACAACTGTTTCAGAGTTCCAGCAGCTTTTCTCTCCTCATGTCCAGTTAGAATAAAACAATTATGGGGGCAGCCACACGTCTAAAGTCGACGCTTTAAAACATGAATTTACTGTATATTATGGCGACCCGAGCTCTCTCACTAAACCCTGTGCTGCAGGCACTAGGGTCTGTTCCAGATGATCCATAGAAAGTAAACAATCAGTTGTCTGACATATTTGCAACAAGAAATAATCAAACTCATTGTGTTAGTGTGTTTGCACACTCAACTAGCATGTGTGCACTTTTCTACACTGCTTTTGAACTTACAGCTATTAATACTGCTGCATTGATCTTGGAAATCTGTGTAGGCATACTTCTCCCCCCACACACTGAAAATTGATGAGGAATCAATAAGGGAATTAATAAAGAATCTGACCTATAAGCAGAATTCATAAGGGCATTGCTGTCAATATAACTGAATATAACCAGTGGAGAGATGAATTGAATTGATTATAGTGTTAGTTCAGACAGGCCACAAAGTCAGGCTTAGCCTACATCAGCTGATGGTTCAGCTCATAAACATCTCTACATCCGGTCTCTAAGGAGATGTGCTTTTTAACTTGCTTCAACTTAATTTTGCTAAACCCCGAGCCACTTTGCAACCCACCCCTACCTCAGCTTTGTGTTTCATGCCGATTCTAACTTAATTATCATTCATGCCAATTGTGTTCTGTACGGTAATCCAGCTTCTGCCCTCCAACCTTTGCGCTCGCCATGTGTACATGTCCAAGGAGATTGCCCAGAACAGAGCCAAACTAAACTGTCCTTTATAGCTGAGCTTTAGAGCTGTGGCCACTTGTAAATTTACACTTTAAATTTAGAGCTCCCTTCACTTTTTCCTTGCCTACAACTCTATCTTTATGGGTTAAGGCTGGTTATATCATATGTAGACCTACAATTGTGCAGTTTTTTAAAAAGAGGAAATAGCTGCTTTGTCAGGGAACCCTTTCAGCCGTGGATGATTGTAGCTTTAGTTTGGTGGTGAGTATTTGGGACAGCAGGATGGCATATAGGGGCTGAATTCATGGAAATGACACAACATGTCATCAAGTGCATCAGTTTGGTTCACTGATGTCTTTTGAACAGTTCTTCTCCAACAATGAAGCTCTATGGCACAGAGGAATAAGATCTCTCTGGGAGGATACATCTTTTAAAGGGATTTTTCTGACTCTAGAAGAACAGAATATTAACCCAGAGACCTGAGAATTTTATTTATCTTCTCTTTTTACTTTCTGAAAAAAATCAAATAAGAGTGTAGAGTTAAACTAAAGGAGTATTTTTATGTTTGAACAGATTTCGCCACCATGCAGTTGCACCATCTTTGTGAAAATTTCTTCTTCTCTGCGTTATCATCATCATCTCTGGCGGTGGTGTCATCATCTAACAAGTGACTCGAGCAGGCAGAGAAGCTGTTTTTCAGGGGAAGCAGCTACAAGGAAGTAAACCTTCAGGGGACAGCTTTATGTTCCCTCACTTATTTTTTTCTCATAAAATACCTGCTGGGATAATTGGCTTGATTGTTTGACGCTGTGCAGAGTTGCACTTTAATTTGCCACTCGAGCATCAACATATCTACGTGTGTATTAGAGAAGGATATTTATTCAAGGATTTACTTCCCTTTGTGCCTCTAAGTAGTGTAAATTTACTAAGTAATAGAAGTAGCACTGAAAATTGCATATTTGGATTCATTATAGTGAATATGTATATCAGAGCGCCCCTGTTGAGAGGCAGAAATTTGGAATGAGGAATAGATATTTATACAAGTGAAAGATTTGTAAAACTGTTATCGTAAGACCCATTTAGAAGGGATTTTACTCGTCTTTGGGGGCTAGTTGATTTCACCTGACCCGGTCAGTGAGTTTTAATCCAGTCCGGAGGTGAGGTATTTGCCATTCCTCACCAGTAATAAATAGAGCAGAAATCACTTGGTTTAAAGCAAATCAGTGAGTGTTTTCCTCCACAGCACAATAGTTCCCTCTTTAGCATTTTATCAGTTCACTTGAAAATTTCCCTTGAATATATTTACACACAAAAAGCTTTTGTGTGTAAATATATTGGTTAGACATCCTTTAAATCTGCCAAGACAACTTACACTCAATGAGCCATTTTAAGACTATTTTATATCATGTACATATATCAATACAATCAATCGGCACATTAATACCACATTTTTTATGATTTATCACCTTTTGAGCTTTCAAACACTCATAGATCTACGTGAAGTCCCTCCTATATCCATAAACGCTTCCAGTGAATCCTCCTTGATACTATTAGAGGATACCTTAAATAAAACCAAAGATGATTCAGTTGAGTGAGCTGGTTTCAGAGTAGATTTCAGGTTTGAGTAGATTTTGATAGAACACTAAAGTGAGATGAAACCAAGCGGCTGCTTGAAGCTGAGCTGGTCATATCTACATGATCCATTAATAACTGAGATAAAATGAGTGTAGAGTCACCATAGCAGTGGGTTAACAAGTCACTTTTTAGTTTTTGTGTAATTACTGGATGTGACCAGTTCTGGTACACGCTGATGTCAAGTGGAAAGATGTGTGCTTTCATTCAGCACAACTGATGGGAAGTTGGTCTGATGGTTTGTTTGTCCCTGAAGCAGGAACTTCTGTCCCGATTTAACATCTCGCTGCTCTTGAAATCCTGTCAGAGCACATCTTCTCCTTCTTCTTCTTCTTCTTTATCTTCTTCTTCTTCTTCTTCACTGCTTTTTTTTAAAGGGGGGATTTATTTGCAGATCAAATTGATCTGAATGCTCACGGCCTCAACTCCTCGCTGTTGGCTCGCAAAATCACACTTTCTGTGACACTCAGCTGCTTTAAATAATCATCTGCCCAGCAGCAGAGATCCATGCAGCCAGCTGTTGATCCGTGTTGGCTGTCAGTTCTGACAGCTTTGTCTTTAGCAGGATCCTGATTTTATTTGCATCTCTCGTCACAAGGAAAAATATGTGCAAGAAAAAGGTTTGAGTAATTTAGACACCATCTGCTGATGCCAAATTCATTCTGCATAATGTCCACAAGATCACCAACAACCCACTTTGGGTTAGGGCTAGGGTAGCATTTGTGTCACGGGTAAACAAATATTCAGAAACAATAATATTTAAAACCGCTGAATTAGGGGTAAAGGGTTTGGGTTAGAAGGTCAGGGGTTAAACCTAAGCAAATGTTTTAGCCTTACAATTCTTCTGATTTCTATTGAGATATGTCAAACAGGGGAGCAATTCATATAAATGGGTAGATATGAACATAAGCCTAGCCTAATATTAATCACTGAGGTAATAATCAGAGGTCAAAGGTCATGAGTGAAAACAAGAATTGACTTTTGAGTCATTTTTTATAGTGTCACAAAGAACGATTATTTACCTTTTATTCTGAATTGTCACAACTTGAGAGATCAATGTAATAGTGCAAGTTAAATACTAGGGGATTAACTAGGATTGAGATTAGGGGTTAGGGTTGCCCCCTTTCATAATTTAGACATCAGAGAACTATCTTGTCCTGCAACAGATGCTCTGGCTGTCAGATGTATCACCTATCAGTAGAAAGCTTGTCTGCAGTCTAGTATCTGAAGGCTTTGTGTGTCAGCCTGAAGGCCGCGTACACATCATAAAAGATATTAATGCTAAAAGCAGTCGACCGTCATCCTCCTGAATCAGCCAGACCTCGTCATTAACAACCTGCCGGTGCCCGTCTGACATGTTATTGGACGCTGAGACAGGTGGAATCAAGCTGAAAGTTGATGAACCTGCTGCTGCTGCAAGGTTTTCACGTAAGCCTATCAAAAAATACAATCCAGGAAGACAGGCAGAACATGTGCTGCAGAGACTGAACAAGGCCATGAGGGATTTAAAAAAAATAATAATTTAACAAATTGAAGTTGACAAGTGGACCAGGAGGAAGTGGTTCACATATTTAGATCTCAGCAGTTTTTGGAAGGAGGCTGGTGTCTGATCAGTGATGTGACAGTGATTTCTGTTGGCATTCTTATTCTGAGGCAAGTTTGCAGGGAGCTACGAAGTCAGACCCAGCAAGGCTTAATAATACATACCCCTCTGAACCTGCTGAGGAACGTTCAACAACAATAACATACGTTCACATCTGATTTTTGTACTTTAAGTGAAAGGCTGCAAATGTTACTCTTCAGAGGAAGAGTTTGGATCAGTGTGAAGTATCAGAAGTGAAAGAACTCATTTGAGCCCTTGTGCTCATGTGTTTCCACCAAAAAAGTTTAGTTTCCAGAACTGGTTGGATTTAGGTACCATGCCACAAGCAAAAACTCTCTGAAGAGATGAAAGCGTTCAATAAAAGAGTGGAAAACCCTCTATTCAGCACGATGTTTCAGTCTCTCTGGCATGTCCTGGTTTTGTCTCTGACTGGACATGTCTCAACTCCTCGCTGTTGCCTCGCAAAATCAAACTTTCTGTGACACTCAGGTGCTTTAAACACAAACTGAAGATGTTTGTGTTGACTTTTACAGTTCACCTAGGGAGCATCTTTGTCAAAGACGTTTATGAATTGCAGCAAATTGTTCTGAAGATTTGTGCATGCCTGAGTGATCCCAGGAGCTGTTTTGTCTGGGACAGGGAATCCCAAGGAAACTGGGTAGAGGCGGGGGCGGATCTAGAGAAATTTTCTTAGGGTGGCAAGGAAATCAAACGGGGTGGCAAAATCAAAGCTTTTTTGTTCAAACACACATGCAGGTGGTTACATATGGTTAAAAGTATTCGAATGCAGTAAGTATACACATTTTTCATATAAATATAGTCTATAACTTAATTATTTTCTGTAGCCCACATAATTAAAGACTTTACTTACAGAAAACATGTGATTGTGATGTGATTTTAAGTACTTCATAGCCTGTATAAGAGATAAATATGTAGCCCAATAAGTATAAGATCCACAAAGCTACACAACATGAGGCGGTTCATTTACAAACAAGTCTAACTTGTTTCACTTTTTTGTTAGAAAAAAATCAAATTGTTGCTTAAATTTACACAAAATGTCAGAAATCTGCGCTGCCATGAACAAAAATTGAAACCTAATTTTTCATGATTTGCGGCGTTAACCCTCCGAGGTCCAAAATATAATTGGCCATTTTTGACTGCTTTTGATTTCACCTTTAAATTGTCTCATTTTTTTCCCTTGCCTTGCTTGGTATTATTCTTTTCAGTTCAACCTCACATGTCTGAATTTTGTAGTTTTTTCACTGACATACCTTATTAACACAACTGATCTGAAATCACACAAAAAACATAAAATCCTTGTAGTAGTTTTTTTTTAAACTGTAAAAACCATTTAAAACACTGCTATAACTACAATGAGAGAACAATCAGGTGTCACAATAAAATGCCCCACAAATTATTTGTGCCAGTAAAAAAATACATTTGTTTGTCTGCCACAAGACAGGAAAACACCACAGGGCTGAACCTGCAGGCCTGATAACCGGAGGTGTATCGCTGCTCTTTTCCAATCAGAGACAGTGTTTACATTACAGTCTGCCTTTGTGACATTCATTAGTGCCCTCACTGACACACAAAACAAAACAATGACTACACAACACACTAACTACACACTCCACACTAAACGTCACAAATCTCCCACATCTGAAAACTCTCTCTCTTTCTCTCACTTGCTCGCTCTGTCTTGTTGCCCTCACTCCCAAAACTTTCCCCTCTTCCTAAACAACCAAATCCCACGTGTTGACTTTTTTTTCTCTTAATTGGTCAACATGGTTCATTTTTCAACCAATAGGAAAGAGGTGGCTTTTCTTTTTCTTTCTTTACTGTTTTTGCCTTACAAAATGCTTTAAAAACAAACAAACAAACAAACAATAAAAAAAAGTGACGATAGTATTAAGATAAAAGCATGGCTTATATATTTTTTTAATCATAACTCTGGATTTAGTGGCCTGTCATTAAAATTTAAGAACTGGCGTCCCCCCCCCCTTTCAACACATGCTGAAATAAAGACTCAGCGTGGCTGCAGCTTGTTGCTGTGTCAGCTTAAATCAGTCATGTGATTTGGAGGTGAGGCGTGTCCGTGGATCCCAGAGGGTTAATAACACTCACCTTCATCTCATTTCCAGAGTGTAACAACCAACCACATGTGTGAAATCTGAAATGCCCATGGTGTTGTTCAAAATGTGTTCTGGCACAATCACACGCATCGGTTGTTGCTGAAAGCAAAAACTAAAGCCATTCCGCGCCATGGGAAGAACCATTTGTTAATGGTGAAGGGGGGTAACACTATGCAATATATTCAGTTTTACAATTTATATTCACTGTTAGCGTTAACACTTTGAGCGTAGTTACAGTTGTCTTATTTTAATAAACAACACTGTCATACTAATACTAGCAAAACTAGGGTGGCACTAGGGGTGGCATTAGATCATTTTAGGGTGGCACATGCCACCCCATGCCACCTTTCTAGATCTGGGTAGAGGGGTCAAGGTGTGATTTTGTGTCACCCATTAAAACAATAAAAATATACCACAATAGATCCCAGGCACACAGTGACTTTTATTTTTATTCACTTTAACACAAAAGAACAGCAAGAGCCTTTGTAATGATGACTGCAAATCATCAGCAGTTTAGCAGAAACATTGTGACGTTACCTTTACGTCACTACCAGAGCAAAAAAAAAATTTTTTAAAGGTCACTTTACTATTTGGAAAAGATTTTGAATTTCATCTATACTTTCACAGTAATGTCCATTTTATGTCTTAATATTATAACAAATGTACCGTAATAAACAGTTCACATGAGAAAGCTGGTAGCTGGAGGTGAAAGGCAAAGGGATGAGCTCTTCAGTTTAACTTTGTGGAAGTTGTTAAGGAACCAGAATTGCATGACGGGTACTTCTGCCTGTATACACACGGGTAAATACATTGTAGTGAGAAGCATTAAAGTAAAAGAGTCATAATATCCACAGAAACGACCTTGAGCACTTTTCTCACCGAGGGATGACTTTGATGGGATGCGGCTGTAATTACAGGACTCAGTGAGCTATGTACAGCATGCCTCTTTTTCTCAGTAACAAACAAGCATCATAGAGTTATTTGCACTTTTGTTTCCTCCTCTGAATCACCGTGTCCTTGTCATGTCGTTCCAACATCTATCATTAGAAACGAATGGCGTTTGTATGCGTGAGTTTTCTTCCCCAGGGCTCAAAAACAGGAACACCTGCGCTGTAGGGCTACTGTGGCAGGGTTGCTGAATCTCCCGTGTCTCTTTCCTTAAATGCATAAATTAGCAGCCTTTTTACATTTTTAACCATTTATCCACTGATGTGATCCAGTAGCATCCTAGGGTTGGGAATTTCACAGCACAGTGTGATGCAGATGTGCTGTGGGCATCAGTGTTTTATTTTGGAAGGTTGGTTGGGGGATAGTTTTGTTTTTTTCAAAAGCACAGAGATAAAAATGTCTTTACCAGCAGTGGTTGGCTTCCTTGGGAAGATTACAGAGGAAAATTAAAAAGTGTTGCCTTTTTTTTTTATTATTATTATGCTTCAGTTTGCATCATCCTACATAAACACACAAAAAGGGGTAGGAAAAAACCTTCAGAGCCAACATATTGTGCTCTTGTGTATCTTTTAACAAACCTTTAGATGTGTTTAGACTCTGACTGGATTCCACCTGTGATAAACGTGTAGCATTGACAGGATTCACAGTAGTGTAGAAAGGTTACAAACTTGTGCATATATGGTCAAAGTCCAAAAAAACTGCAGACTTCTGCCAACACGTTTTCTTGTTGTCAGTGTCTTTCAGTGTCTGAGTAACGATATAAAGTCATGTATTTTTCACAGTTGTCCTTTAGTTATTATGAACACATTGAAAAAAACGACTTCTTTTGTGTGATTTAGGTGAGGTAGCTACCTGTATACAGTCTGAAAAAGCCAGCACACTCTCTTAAAATACACCTGACTGTCAGCTGCACATGACACAATCAACCATCAGGGGGCCTGACAGATTATAGACTGGGTTATATCTGATTCTCAGAGTTCAGGGCTGGAGAACATATGTGGATTTGTCCGCATCGCTGATGGAACAGAGTCCCAAAAGGTCTCTGAACCCACTGTGGTTGTTCAGTAGTGTTCACTGTTCATCATCCAGCATCTTTAACACAATAAAGCACGTTGGTGGTATCATCATGATACGGGGTTGTATCTCAGCAGCAGGGTCAGGGAGACTTTACAACTAAGGAAAGGAAGAATGGAGCTTGTTGTGAATTTCAGCATACTAAGACTAGAGTAAAAAAGGCCTTAGCTTTCAATTTGACAGTAAACACAACATTTTAGATGCCTCAGGATAAGTGTCTAACTTGTATTTTCTAGCCAAAGGGTCTTCAGCAAGGTACCAAACAAAAGATTTGAATACTTTCAGAATTGAGAGTCTTTGGTTAATGACTTCAAATACGCTTTATTCCCTTTAAAGTGAATTTATAACACAAAGTTTGCTAAAACTGTTTCTGCAATTAGTGGGAGCTATTTTTCTTTAAAAAAGATTTTTTCAATAATTTTAAGTTTGTACAGCAATTCCTTTTATCCCATGACGTCTACTTCTTTTCCATTGTGTTGTTTTCCATGCTCACTGCTTCTGAGTCCAATTGAACATTCCTTTGCCACAGGGAGCGTTAAACTCCACATTGGAAACTGCAGATGTAGCCACATTTGGGCCAAACACTCATTGCATGGGGGGTCTGCATTTGGTCTGTTAGCAGGTTTCTATTAAGTTAAAGTCAGCAGTGTTTCACTCTGAATATCATCACACTGCTGTTGTGGTTCTCTGTCTAATGTACTGTGCAGTTTCAGTTTCACTCACCGGTGAGCTCAAAGTGGAGCCGAAGCCTCTGTGTCAGTGTTGGTCTTGTTTAGTGTTCTGTGCTGAACTGTTGACTCTGCTCAGCAATGACAGGTTGGTGGTGTTACCGTCCCATCTGTTCGGCCCCGGAGCCCCTCTGTCATGCAGGTCACCTCTGCATTAATCTCACTAATTAGCCTAATGAGCCTGTTTCTTGGTGGGCCGACAAACGAGTACGACCTGAACACACAGGAACCAGACGGCTTTGCTTTGCAGGACCAGAAAACACAGATTTCCTGGCAGCTTATGACCTAAATACAGCTCAAACCCACACACACACGCACACACACACACAGTGCTAATTTTTTGTTTAGAACAGCATGAATACACAGAAACACAGAACAAATGTGGTGACACATACACTTAGTTAATATAATCCATCACACATACTTGTGTAAACAAACACAAAGAGAAAGAAAGAATGAATGAGGAATCTCAGAGCAGAGAAAATCCATTGCGACCGATCCAAAATGCTGAGTGACAAACCTTTTTGTTTGCCTGGTAAATGGTGTAAAAATCTTTTCATCTGTTTTCTTTTAGAGAAAATAAAAACATAAATTTAAGAATAAGAAAAAAGTAATAAAACACAGAGGTTGCATTTGAACTTGCCACGGGAAACAGTTCAATGGAACTTTGTATGCTAAAAACAAGCCTTAAAGTGTGGAAAACCATTTTTAGGTTACTTGATGTAAAAAGAAAAATGTATTACGAAATATTGTGCATTTACAAAACTAACTGTAACACAGTATAGGAATGAGGACATTCCATGTACATTAGACACAACTGTTTGTTTGGTAATATTTTTTTTGGAATATCTAAAGTCTAGATCATCCTATATTATAATAACTGGGAAGATTAATACTCAATGTATCACTGATCATTTTACTTTTGAACGTGAGATGAGGAGATGGTGGATCCATCCATCCATCTTCTTAACTGCTTATCCAAGTAGGATTGTTGGTGATGTGAGGCAACACCTCCATCAGCATCATCATGATGAGACAAACAATCCCCAAACTACCAACACCTCTGCAACTAAACCAAACTACAGAAAGTAGAGCTACAGTCTGTTATGTCAACTAATAATAGATAAAAGCTGCATCTTGAACTTTTACTATGGCTGGAAACTCTGTGCTCAGGTGGGATAAAGTGAAGCAGTTCACAAAGTCAAGCTCAGCTATAATCCTGCTAAATCAGCTGATCTCAGTGCCAGCCCACACTGGCCATGCAATGCTGTTTAAGCTGCTTTAGCCTGCCTGCAGTTGCTGAAATCTTGCAAGCTGCTTTGCAACCCTCCTCCTCTTCAGCTCCTCTTTTCATGCTATATGCCTTATGCACTGACTGATGTTTGCTTTGCTCTGTACAGGGGGTCGTGCTGCTTCTTTGCTGCCCCTTCTAGTCATTTCATATAAGCACATTGTGGGGGAAAAAAAGAACCGTCTCAGAAGAGAATCAAGCCATAAAATAGAAATATTTTAACTACAGCAGTCATGACTTAACTGTTTATGAAAAAATCATGATGCTCAGCAGTTTGTACTTATCATTCTGACATTAAATGTTGTGGTCGTTGGTGTTACTGCCACATCTAAGCCATTTGCACTGTCCACATCTTAATGTATCTGCTGTGGCTTTGGACATGATCCAAGCAACACTGGGAGAAGCTCCAGACTGGACAGGCTAATAGTTTTACATGCTGACATCAGGGATGTGCTCTGATAGCAGACTGCATTGCTTTATTAGATTTTAATATGTTGGAGAACTTTCTTGATGAGATCTTGAGCTCTTATTGGATCTTTTGACTTGTATTCACCATTTGAATGTCTTGCCTTTGATGCTACAGACACAAGCAAAGAAAGAGAAATCCACAGCCTTTGATAGCCATAGCAAAGTTTCTTTAAAGTTCAATAAAATCAGTGGAAAATGCAATATCTGCAGGAGAGTGGCGAAGGGTGGGGCGTGGAGGAAAATGAGAGCTCGTGGCATTTTAAATGGTCAGACTTGGTGACCTTTAGGTACATTAAATGTATTATGCATTCAGAACATGGACTTATTAACATTAGCTCCACTGTTTCTGGTTTACTGTCAACTGTAGCAACCCCCCCTGGTCAGGAGCAAACACCATTTGTCCTCAGAAGAGGCAGGACAGGGTTAATGAACATGTCATGAAGCAGTGGTTGAATGTGTGGCAAAAGCCCTACAATCCTTCAGCACAGCCGAATAGCCTGGTTTAGCTGTGATACTTAATTAAAAACCTTATTAATGTCATATTAGTGTCACCGCCATGCTTGTCTGGTAATTGGTGCCTAAAACACAATTAAAATTATGTTATTAACTGAGAGAAAGGAGCGAGATGCCTCAGTGTGACTGTGTCTTTCATCACACAGAGTGGTCCAACTGGGGGAAATACAAAGTGTACACTTTTAAAACTCACCCCTGAATAGGTCAAAGTCATTTCCATTTACGCGTCCTATCGGCTGAAAAGTGTTCCTTCAAACATGAAAATGTCTTTTCCCTTTCTCTGATTCTGATTGAGTAACGCACCGCAATCAAACTTCTTTCTCTTCTTCCATTAACCAAGTCACTCGCCAATTCACTGCCGTTTAATTCACATTATTTCCATTTTAGCTGAACAGAGTACCTTGTTGCAGAGGTCACATTCTTTCATCATTATTATCATCAAGTGCATTATCATTACACTGAGGCATCATCAGTACATTATTGCTGGAGTCTCTGGAGACCTTTAACATTCTGCAGACTCCCTGCAGACAATTGGTTTCACATGCTGTTTGTCTCTCATTCCACTGGACAGAGCTCACAGGCTGCAGGCTTTGGAACACAATACAGGGTGATTAATTCATGATACTGACCATGCCTCTTTTGTTTTCTTTGTAGTTAACAGTATAAATGGGGATCCTGCAGATGCATGAGTTTTCTTTTGCTACACTCTGTATGTATATGCACAGCTGGTTATAGTCAACATGCTGGTGTATGAGTCAAAGCAGATATATGGTCTCATGTTAACTGCACTCTTCAGGGATGCTGAGCTCCTTTGTTGCTGAGAGGTGAATTTACAAGTTTCTCGTTTTCACTTTTTCATCATCCATAAGCTCGTCCAGGCTCCACACTCGGTGGCTTCATCCTGATTGGTTGTAAATGCCTGGCTGCTTTCTATACAGCTCCATGTACCGTATTGGTCTGAATGTAAGATGACCCTGATTACAAGACGACCCCATCCCCATTGTCCAGTACCAGAGAAAAGATAAGAAGCACGTTATCACACCGGTCCAAATGGGAAAGTTTCCCCCGACACACTAATACCATGAATATCGTCTTTATCCTGGAAGCGTTTTCTGCGGTAACGATGAGAAATAGTTCTGTTAAGAGAGAAACTGGTGTGGCTTTTCCAATGCAGGGAATTCAGAATCAGTCTTTTCTTTAAACTTCTGATCACGACATCATGAGACCCTAAAACAATTAAAAGATAGTAAGACGTTGAGTGTTTTTGTCTGGTGAAAATGAGCTGAAATTGTTTTTTGGTGGGAGTGGGTTTTCATTCCAGCTTGTCGGTTTTATGTTGTAAGGTCACTTCCCTTCTCTTTCTTAGTGTTTTGCTTCTCACCACATCTTCAGTCTCCATGTTTTCTCCTGGTTCGTTTCTGTGTTAGTGTCCTCGATTTCACTTCACTTGTGCGTTGGCAATTTCATTTCCTTGTATGCATCCTGCTGCTTTACTTCCCACCTTTGCCTCAGCATTTTTGCAATTCCCCAACCGTTACCAGCTGTGTTTTATTACCCATCAGCCTTCAGTATATAGTTACCCTTGCCTCTGCTTGTGTCTCAGTTACTTTAGCTGTCTGTGCCCTTTGTACCCTGAGTTTTTCTTTGGTTCTTCTTCTGCTCCTGCCGTGTCAAATTATTTCCATTTTAAACTTTTGTTTGGATTCAACCTGCAGTGCTCCTTTTTTTTGAACACCAGTTTTATGACATTAGACTAATTTAAATTAAAAAAAATATATATTTAATTTGAATATGTTTTAAGATGCAGCTTTAATGTGTTTGTCTGGAACAGGTTTATCTTGCAAATGAGATGTTGGGTCTAAATGGGACTACCTGTATAAATAAAGGTTTTACACAAAACAACTGCCACTAGCAGCTGAAAGAAAAAGACTCTTGTTTCCATTGGAGCAGAGGATGATGTCGGGTGGTTTCGAGGTGAATGTCTATAAAGTGTGTCCACAGGAATAGATTTCCTTTGACACAACCAAAATAATTTTCTAACCTTAATGCTCACTGACCTGAATACAGCCTGAGTGAAAATGCTCCACTGTTTTTTGAACATTAGCCCATTCTTCACAAACCCTTACATTTTAAATGGTGTGAACTATTTTAAGGTTCCAACATTACAGCAACAATAGTTCCTCGCCTGCTACAAAGAGAGCAGTGAAAAGTGGTAGTGATTACCTTTTCTGTAGACAGTAGGGGAACATACTTGCTGAATCACTTCACAACGAACAAAAGGCGTTTCAGGCTCGCCTCTTTTCATGTAAGAAGGTGAGGAGATGATTAAGAGGTTAACCACAGGGTCATTGTGTGGGTACAATGATGGTTTCATTCTGGAGGTCCATGTACTACAACTGAGGCATTTCTCTATTTAAAACAAATCCTTACATGTGTATGGTAAACATGAGATGTATTGCTTTGGTCTCATTTTGTGTTGTTTATTTTTAGAGGTGTTTTGTTAGTTTTTAGACCAGATTCCATGGAATCAATGTGACAGACTCATTGCCGGTTGGCGTTGTCTGTGTAAGGTTTCTGGGGTCACCTCTCAGAGATAAGGTGGGGAGCTCGGTCATTGTGGTGGGGATCAGATTAGAAAGGAGCCAGCTGAGGTGGTTCAGCCTTTGCCTAGGAAGCCACTGGGGCACCTCCTAGGTGAGATGTTTGGGCGTGTCTGGCTGGCAGACTCATTCACACAGGAGTAATTATGTCTCTCAGCTGGCTTGGGAACACCTCAGTATTCCCCAGATTAGGTGGAGGAGGTGGCTGGAAAGCGAGAGGTGCAGGCTTTTCGGTTAGATTGTTGGCTCTGTGACACCGATTCAGACAGGTGGCAGAAAACGGACTGAAGGTCAGACTTGGCGTTTATTGGTGTTTCACGATTGAACTCTGTCAGTCATGTCTTTGACGCTTTCCAAAGAATGGAAGGACATTTTGAAATCATTGCTGTCACTGTTTGCTTCCAGCACTTAAGCAATCCACGAGGTGAGTCATGTGGTTGGATCCTCGGTCAGGTGAAAGCTTTGACCACACATATGACTTTTGGTTCAGACGAATTGCTGCAAAAGCTTTTTGGATAAAGCAATAATGAAGTAATAAACAAGTGAAGACTACTAGTAACCACAGCTACCATTTTTAAGGATTTCTTGATGCACAAAGGCAACCAGATTTCTCTGGTTTACTGAAGCAGATGCTGCTGGGAAACAGATGAAATTTGGAGATGCATTTATTAAAACGATAAAATATATAATTTCGTTACAATGCATTGCAAATTTGAGTTCTCTGTGCCCCGAGAGTTGGATGGTCAGGAACTAAGAGAGCAGTGAGCAGTGGTCTTTCCACAGCTAACACACACACACACACACACACACACACACACACACGTGCGCGCGCGCGCACACACACACACACACACACACACACACACACACACACACACACACACACATTATAGGAACAGGATAAAGCTTGAAGGACGATCTCACAAACATAAAACTCCACAGAGATTGTTTGATAGTGAGGTCTTCACATTGCTGACAGCTACTGTGCAGTCTACCCATAATCCCCTGCAGGTCTATAGCCAGCACTGGTGTGTTGACCCCTAAACGTATGCTGCAGGGTGCGTGTGTGTGAGTGTGTGTATTAATATTCAGTCTGCAGGCAGGGGAAGAGGAAAGGAAAGCACAGACGGATTAAAGTAAACTGCTCTAAGTAAAAGCTGAATAAATTCATTCAGAAATGTCATTTTATTTTATTTTTTAACACATTGATAGGCTCAGCTTTAAGACAGGATAGTAAAGTTATTCAGATCCATACTTTAACAAGCTTGATGCATTAATTTTTCAGCAAAAAATTTACTTTTGTTCACTGTGTTTGTAAAGATTATAATTTCAATTCTTAAATGTAATCAAATTTAAATAAATATTAAAATGCAGTAACAACATAGGAAATTAATGGGAATGAGTGCATTGGAAGAAAAATCCATTAAAAACGACATTTAAAGGATTTTTCATTTTAAATTAAATCAATAACAGTGCAAGGAAGGATAAACATGAAAGAAAAATAGAGTCAGGGGAAAGAAAGATGTGAGGAAACAAGGGAACGAAAGTGGAAAAGTGGGGGCCTCTTCATCGCTCCCCAAGGCAACGCCCCTCCTCCATCTTCACGCTCCGCTGACGCTGATTGACAGCCACCAACCCCCTGCTCACACATGCACATACACCGGTGACTAAACATGTACACTAAATATAAACCGAAAGCCTCTGGATGTTTGTTGAGGGGGGCTTTTGTTGACTCTTTGGGCGCCTGTATTTGTGTTTGTCTGTGTCTGTTTTAGAGTCTGAAAGTATCTGAAAACCTCAATGTGGATTTATTTTTGTGGAACATCATCAGCTGTTTACAGACAGTTAACAGCACGTTACTACTTACAGTCAAGTTCAGGGTGTTTGCCGTTGACTCTGAAACAAGATTCATTTGAGAAATTGCAATAAAGTCAACAACCTGAAAGATGATTCATGTTGTTTGGCTTTATTGTCCACAATCAAGCCTTTCTGCAGTATCTGAGGTGACTGACAGATACTTGGCAGGATCGGTAGTTTGCTGTAGTGGTAGGTTATTATTCAGATTTTAATTCAATTCAGGATTTCTGCTTCCATTGATAAGGAAAACAAGATTATTGGGATAAAGTTATTACTTTTTTGCATTCAGTTTTTGCTACAGTGCACCTGAACTTAATCATGATTTAGTTCAGATAGAGCCAAGATGGCAGAAAGAGTCAACAATAAGTTGTAAAAATGTTCCCGTGCGTGAAACTACTAAGTGTCATTAACCCTCATGTATGATGGTCCACTTTTGGTGGAATCCAGCAGAGAAGTCACTTGGATGTTCGACAACTCCCCATTGCTCTCTCCATGGCAACTGTGCAGGGTTATACTTGAGTCCGTTACCACTTGGACCTTTTTGTTAGCTCCATCTGCGCGAACAGACTGTGAAATAGTGAAAGGTGCAGGCCAAGACTGACTGTATGTTGCTCTTGATGATATTTGAGTTCATGGAAAATAGGATTAAAAAATTACCATAATGGTTATTGACAAAAATAATCATGACTGTGTTTTCTGCTGTCAGAGCAGCCCTGTTTCGTCCTTCATTGTTCTTGGGGAGCACAGGTATTAGATTGCTAAACCCTAAATGCTCTTTGAACCCATCCTTAATCCTAGATTTGATCTCAAGCCATGAAAAAGTCTCTGTATATGTTTTCCATTCAGTTGCTGAGTGTATGGGCCCAACACAGTGCACTTGCAAGCAGTGTTTAAACAAAATAAAATATATTGGCAGATACACAGATATTTTCTTTTATTCTTTTTTCTTTCTGTATGATGGCATAGAGCGGGGGCATCCCAAATATGGTCATTTCAGGCACAAAAGCCCCACCCACCTGCTGTCAAATCAAAAGAAAGTTGACTTAAAGTGGGAAGGAGTTAAAAGATGTACTAGGAGGACTGCGTTAAGGCCAAATATGAGACAAAGAAGGCTTATTCTGACCTCTGAATCATGTAAAGTTTCTTTAGTAAAATCCAAGAATAAAAATATGGAGCTGAAAATTAACAAAATAAATCAGTTTTAGGGCAACATTTGTGACTAGCGGAGGGTAGTTGACATCAATGATGATGACAAAGTTGCATCGCAAAAAAAAAAAAAAGAATCCTGAATCTCCTCTAATACTAAAAATAATGCAAAATAAACACTGGGTGACATTTTTTTTTAAAGTTTTTAAAGTTCCAATGATGTGGTTTTCTGTATGCACTGCAAATTTGAATTTGCTTAACAAACCAGTTTAATACTTTTGAGCAAGCACCTGGGGTACAGCAACCTGCCCCAGGGTTAAGGGGTCAGCTAACCCCAGGGTCAGCTTTGATAGTGTTGCTTTGTATTGTTTACATTTTATTCCCCCAAAACCGGGACGATCGTTGAGTAGAATTTGATTTTAGTGTACATTATTCTCCTGCAGTTCTTCTCTCGTTACTTTAATGACGAGTGAGAAAATGACTACAGGACAGGCAGCCGTTGGGGTATTTCAGCAGTTTTAGTTATTTGCCTTCAAAGGGTTGCGCTGATGTAAAGTGAATAAATTAATCTGTGTGTCACCACAATCAGTTATAATTGTGTCCAGTATTTTTCTCATCAGACATCTGACTAATAGGCTCTATTATTATGTGAGTAATGTAATGATGTAGCTGTGATGTAGAAATTGGATAAGGATGATTAGATGAATGAATTCCATGCTGAAGCAATAATGAGACCTTTATAAAATTTGTATTGGGTAAATTGTCTCTGAGTTAGCAATAATAATATGATGTTAAGAATAACGGATTAGTCATTACATTAATACTAATCCAAAGGAGATTTTTAATATTATTTATTCTTTAAAAATCATCATAATCATTGGCTGTAGCCCTTCGTGTTATTTCCAGGACCTACGGCTAACATTGGGAAGGTTCCAGTATTACCAGTGGACATTTCCACAGCAAGTAACACTTCAAAATTCTTCTCAAGACTTCCTGTTCAATCGGACAGTCAAATTTAAATAATCAAAATCCCTCTTTTTCTCTTTGCATGGACTCTTTGCCAGTGCGCAACTAAAACTGCTGCGACATAATAGGCTGAGGTTTCGAAGCATACTACAAATGGAAACCAGAAAGCTTTAACCTTTAAATGTCAGAGATAAAAATCTTGTAAAAATTAATGCTATTAATGCTCCTGTCTCTTTATATTTCCTGTTGCTGGTAGCGCCTATCGTCCTGGTTTGGAAATTTGGGAACACAGAAATTCAAATATTAATAGAAAAGCCCAGGGTCCATGACACAACAGAACATCAGGGTTTAAACTTGTGCCTCGATAACAAACACTTCGAATGTCACCCCTTCTGAACTTGTTGTAATGTCTGCTGACTGAAAACCTCCAACACCTGTGTCTGACGTCTGTGAGCTCTTTGAGCGCAGAGGTCCTGCTTTCATCGTGACTCTCTATGAAATTGCACCAAAAGCCCGTGCTGTGATTGGTCCTTTTTGAATGTCAAGGAGCTTCTGTGGTGTGAGTGAAGGGGCCCTTGACCATGTGAGAGAACATGTTGGATAAAAGGCTGATTGTGGGTAATCAACGTGTTTGATTCCCTCATTAGCAAAGCCTGCGTTATCCCCCATTTCTTTCGTGGCCTCAATCTGCACCCCAGGTCAACATGCTATTGACCTTTGACCTTAAATTGCACCCTGTTAAATTTCTTTTTACACCTACATGTACACACCCAGCCTTTGTTCCAGAGGTCACACTGTTGACCCCCAGTCACCAGACGCTCCCTGTTTGTTTCCTGATTTAATACACAACACACACACGGGGCTATTGTGTGTGTGTGTGTGTGTGTGTGTGTGTGTGTGTGTGTGTGTGTGTGTGTGTGTGTGTGTGTGTGGGAGGAGGTCTGAGAGTGATGACTGATGATGGTGAAGAAAGAGGCTCCCTCTGTCTGTTA
>VURO01019556.1:2500-13191 GCA_015108175.1 Pelvicachromis taeniatus
GTTGGGTTAGGGGGTGTGAATGTTATAGTAAGACGGGGGGGCAGTGAATTAGACTGAAAATTATAGGCTTGTCTTGAATAGTCCATACAAAGCAAGTTTAAGTCCTGCCACTTGATGCAAGTCCTTTTGAGCCCATTAACACATTTAAAAAGTTACATGCTTTTTTTTTTAGGGTACAAAACGGGCTACCCTGAAATTCACCTGTGTCAGGTTGGTGGGATTTGTGGACTTGCTGTGGTACAAAGAACTCTAAAACTATCCAGACTACAGCTGCATTTCCTACATAGGAAATAATTTCACCCCTGCAAAAACAAAAACAAAAAAACCCCAAATAACTTGCTTCTTGCTCTGGGCTAGTATTTTTCACAGGTGAAGGAAATTAACGGGTGGGAATGCTGCTTTTCAAACATTTCTACTGATCTCGATTACTACCACATACAGGAAGGGAGTGAATCAGTTTGTTGTGTAGTTGCATTTTATTAATGGCCTGTAAAAAGAGCCATCAGTGTTTAGACGACAGTGGAAACACACACAGCCAGCAGCCATAAGGAACCCAGTTTCTTGACAGAAATTCCTGGGATTAAAACACGTGTGTCATTTGCTTGGAATGGCTATCGCTGAAATACAATGTCACCTTTTTTAATATATAAATGTATATATTGTTTGACAACACTAAAAAAGTCTTGCACTTTGAGTTTGGTGTGTGTTTGTGTTTTGCCGGAGTACATTGTGATTTATAAAATCAGGATACTCAAGAATGAAAATGCCACATCAGGTTGACCACCACCTACCTCATCCCCATCTAAATGGGCATGCTAATATGGAATGAAGAGCCTAAATCTCTGGACAGCACAAATCATGCAAAGGTGCATTTCCTTCTCACAAAAGGGATTTCCACAATCTCTGCCACCTCGGTAGCACACCCGGCCTGGCAATTATACCATGTAATAAATAATAAATTCTGTCCCGTTTTCCATGGCAGATGGCTTCAAATAGAATCTCGACATGTGACAGAATAGTTTCCAAGAATCTCAATGGAATAAGCTGCAATTATCCATTTGTGCACTGAGCAATAATAAAGGCTACATTTACTCTCCTTCTGCATCCGCGTCCCAGTTAAGAGTTCAGACGCTTTCTTGAGTTTGACATTCATTTGGAGTTGCTGTTTGCTGTAAAGGCAGATGAAACGTTTTCTGTCAAATGTGATTTGTGTTACTGTTTGAAATGTAGAAAGTGAGAAAAAGCAAGTAAAGTATCCCCAGTGTTATTTCCAGACATGGCTTGATGTTCCCGTGTACCCCCACTGGTGCCTTTCCTAATGGATCAGATGGCTGGGTCCAGATTCCTTGTGCATTGCAAGATTATAGTTTGACATGGCTTTTAGCATAGTAGTGATTTCATATAGAAACTGAGCCCATCTTGTTAAATCTCAGCCATAAATCCAGTTTTGTTCTTTCTGGATTGAAGAAATGAATGAAATCAAACCTTTCCTAAATACAGATGTACACTTTCTATGCTTCAGCGTCTGTAGTTTTAGGATGTCGCTTTCTTATCCGAGCCTCTCCAAGACAAATTCCTATCAACCTGGTCGACGTGAATGAATCAGCCGCATTGTGTTAGTCTGATTAACACTGAATGGACAGCAGCCTCTCATTAGAATGGACTCTCCCATGTGCATGGAGGTCCCTCATGCAACAGATAGTCTTAATTAGATTAAACAAAAGGCTTTTCCTGGGGTAATCAGTCAGTTGGTCTTTGTTCACTGCGGCACCCCAGGAGTCACACAGCAGGGAAGCCGGTGGCTTTATGATTGTGATTTTTATTTATTTATTATGTAATCGTGACGGACTTTATGTTGCAATGACAAGGGGACTGATGTAGTCTACAATTAATGGGGATGTTAAGTCAAAAGGATATGACTGTAATGTTGTATTACTTCATCAGGCAGACTGGACTTGAAGTCTACAGTTATTTAAGTTATACTTCTTTTACTGTAGTAGTTATATTCAAGGGTAACAGGTTCAGGTTCAGGTTACTTTATTTATACCCGTAGGTAGATTTGGTATGCAGTAGTGAGTCATCCATCCTTACATGCACACATACAGTACAAACAGAGATAACAGATAAACATAATACAAAATACTAAAATTAATAAAAACATAGTAATGAATTCACATGGTATAGGATTGTAAAGCTATGATATTGTTCATCTGAGTGACAGCTGCTGCAGCGAAGCAGTTTTTAAACTGTTCTGCACTTTGGGGCCAAAACCCTTTGTCTCTCAAACAGTGGCTCACAAGTTAGTTTGTTAGACGGTTTAGCAATTTCATTGAATGAGTTTCTGTTCTTTACAGATAAATGTCTTAGACCTGACACCAAGGACAAGGAGAAAACTGATTCATTGAATAAAAACTTCATGGTTTTATCGTTTTGGAATGTAGGTTTTTGCACACAGCTTCAGAGTTTGCTTCAAAGTTTAGCTTTGAATAAATTGTTCTGAGATATTTGTAACATTGAGCACATTCCATCACCCCTAATGGATGTGATCTCTTGTGCATGAGTGCACTTTCTAAAATCAGTGATCATATATTTTGTCTTAGTTACATTTAATTGAAGACTCATCATACCTTTTAACAAAATGATCAAGTACTGGGGCCGTAGCTGGTCCCATCACAGAGGAGCCGACTAACAATAACAGTTATTCGCATACTTTTAAATGGTCCTGTTTTGATACCTGCTCTGACACACATTTGTGTGCAGAATAAATAATGACCACAAGAGTGTGCATCCCTGTGGGGAACCAGTCGAGGAGCAGACTTGATTGGATGAGATCCCATTTCTCCAGACTTTTTGAATCGCGTTAGTTAAAATGTCAAGAATCCAGCCCAGAAGGCTTTTTATTCAGGTCAAATTGTTCTAAAAGCCTTCTGATTAAAGTATGAGGATTGGGGTGAAAGCTGAAAATGGTAGTCTAGCACAAGGAAGTGTTTAACATTGAGGTTGAACAAGGTTATTGTGGCATATCCTGCTCCTATGTGTGGCCTGTAAGCACACTGCATGGGATCAAGGACATGCCCGGTTTACCTTAAAATATCTATTTTCATAACTTATTTTTCTTCTATTTATTTTAAGATTTTCATTATTTTCATCATTATTTAAATATTTTGGGATAAGTAGTTTTAGAACATGGAGACTAAAACAGCATCATCCATGCATTAGGTCCATGCTATGCATGCAAAAACCAATTTTAAAAAAATGCACTGAAATAAAGGATTTTGTTGTTGATCGCAAGATTTATCAGGACCATGAGACTTTTTACTCTTATGGATCAGAAGGCCTGTTCCACAGCCCTCTAATGTTAAAGTCCTGTTTATGTTCAAGCTTACAACATAGTAGCAGGATTTCTGCTGTTGCAAGCAAGATGCCATTATGTATTCACTTTGTCCAGATGTCTGATCCCACGAGCCCAGGAATTCTTCCTTAAATGTTCACTTGGACTCAAGTATAGACTGATTAGAATTTGATGATCAAAGGCTGTGTTGATTTGGATAAAATATTGAAGTAATGCCATTTTGTTTACAGCAGGTCTCTGTGAAATCCTAATTTTACAAATTTGGCTGGAAGGACTTTAAAGACAAGGGGCTTTATGCTCCTATCCATGTTATCTGATTTTTGTGCACTCATTTACTATAGCAGGGTGTAGGAGTTTGTACTATTTTGCTATCCTTTAGGGTGAGGTTATTTTCTCTCATCTGTTCCCGGTTTCAGAGTTCATGTGCATGTCCTCACTGTGTCCACTGTTCTCTGCAAACAAGTTAAGATAACATTATTGAAGTTAAACAAAATCCTATAATTTACTGTAAGTGCAGTAAAAGCTTGCCAACAAGCATTTCTGTCTAAAATGACAGGAGAGAATAAGCTGACAGGGCAGAGCATACTGTCAGGTGCAAAGCAATAAACTTAAGGTAAACACTTGGTTTAATTGTGCTAATCTTTTTTGCTCCACCTTGAAGCTGTCATTATAGAGAGATCATCTGTCCTGCTGGCTTCAAGATACGATATACACTTTGTAGTGTCTTTTCAACAACATTCATATTTGACACAGTGACTTTATGTTGTATTTATTGTACCTTTCTCATATGAGAAATGGTTTTTATTAATAGGAAAAACAGAAACATGAATTTGAATTATAACTAAAAAGCAGATAGAAAATGGTCTTGTGTTTCTTTAGTCCAACTCATGGAAGAGGCAAGAAAAATGTGAAAAAGCTACAAACATTGTTGAGGCTCTGTTAACAGTAGATAAGCAGTACAGAATGCTCAAGAGGTTTTAACCAAGAAAATGAGTGCTAGTTACTAGTCAAGAGTTTTATGTTAATGACAATTATTTTATTGCAAGTTATATACAATTAATCAGAATCTCTTGCCAATTGATTGTAGGCAGTTCTGCTAATAATGTAGCTACTTGTCTCAGCAGCAGTGGTTTTGTCTAAGGGCTTTAAGGTCCTTTATATGCAAATTTTAATTTTCTGTTTTCTGATGAGCATAGATTTTTATATATATACACACACACACACATACATACATACATACATACATACATACATACATACATACATACACTAACTGTGTTAGCGCTATACTTAAAATGAAATGTTTTCCTGGCCAGATATTAGTTAGCATAAGTGCTATATCAGTAAATGAATTTTAACCCCCATCTTCAGGTAATGGACCATTTTGGTGTGAATATTGACACATTTCTTTTTGTGTGTTTGCTCTTCTCTTCCAGATCTACATGCATGGTGATCTCTGGCTCTGTGGGTGATCCTCAGTCACCATGAAAGAATAGGAACTCAGCTCTCCGAGGGAAATGGCTTGTTTCATAATATCCCTTCTACCTGGCATATGACTCCAGCTGCCTGTGAAGGGCCTGTTGGCTGTTTATGGGAACTGTCACTGTGTTCGCACTCTTGAGGATTTAAGAATTTCCAGGACAGCCCCCCCTTTTTAAATTTTTTTTTTTTTTTTTTTTTTTCCCCCTGCTGTCGAGTCAAAACAGCAACGCTTTGCAATAGACTGGGGAGGCAGTAGGAAGATGGCAAACAACTCGTACAGTGGGGTGAAGAACTCCATAGTGGAGGCCAACCATGATGGAGAGTTTGGCTGCACGCTAAAAGAACTGCGTGGGTTAATGGAACTGAGGAGCGCTGAGGCAGTAACCAAAATTGCGGAATATTATGGGGATACTCAAGGACTCTGCAACCGGTTAAAAACATCACCAACAGATGGTATAGTAACACTTTTACTCAACGTGATTTTAGTTTGATCATTTACAGCATAACAGTTTTAGTTTTAGGAATGACAATGTGGTGCACACATAGTTTAGGAGGTGTGTAAGCACATTATGGATGCCTTGACATGACTTCCTTGGAAGCACTCACAAACCAGACAGGTGGCCAGGCAGACTGGCTCTGACCTGGGCCAGTCCTGCTCTATTTCAAGGCCTGTGGATATGTCCCACACACCCGCCTTTTCTCCCTTTTCATCTCTCTGACTATGTGTGTGTGTATGCGCTTGTCTTTGTGTGTAGGTTTCAGACAGACCAGCTGTTTGCTTGGGCACAGTACCAGTCTGCAGGCAGGTCAATGTCCCACATGTGGGGGACAAAACTGGACTCTGTAAGGCTCAGTAGTAAAGTAGTAAATTCCTTTTTTGTGACTTTGTGTCTTCTTCAATACTAAATTTGTTACCTAATTATTAGAAGAATTTGGGGGGAAATTCAATTTAGGGTATAGTAGGTTGCTTTTGATGGCACCTATCTTTTCTTTCCTTTTTTTTCCCCCCCTGCTACTTCTGTCTGTTTCCCTTTATAGACAGTCAGCCTAATCACCAGTATGACCTTGACTGAACTCTTTATATGTGGGGATTTTCAGTTTGATCCTAGATTAAAATGGCACCACATATTCACTGTAACAGTCCTTTGTATGCAGTCTCTCAGAACAAGGTAAAAGTCTCCTGAGCTTCAGTAAACCAAAAGGAGAGTGGTAAATACAAGCCTTTGCAACACTGCAAATCAACTGTTATTTGAGCAAGTACCATTAACTTACTTTAATCCTTAACTTTTCTTCTTTTTTTTGACAATACCGTGTGTGCCACTTGTGCACTGTGCAGTCTCTCTAGCTCCCTGTAGATTTACTAAAAGCAATATCCCATTGTCTAAACTATAAGGAAAAATTGCTGAATAGGAATTATAGCATGTGGCTGTGTTATGCTGTGTTATGTTGGTGAATGTGGAGTCCTGTCATATTTTCAGCATGAGTGACATTGGTTGTTGTGTAAATTGTCCTCCCCCTCTGCTCAGCTGAGTGTATGCTGTTTAAAAAAAAAAAAAGAGGGAGAGAGAATGTTGTTAGTTGAAGCCCCTTAGCTTAGCATTTTTCCTTATAAATCACAAAAAAAGCCCTATCACTGTATTGATTCCTACTTTAATAAATGAATAGATAAGTTGGCTGAATATTAGGAAAATGTTTACACTATAAAGCCTTCATTTCGGATGTTTTTTTTCTTCTGTTTTGCCTTCATTGGTGTCTAACATATCAACAGTCTTGTTTTTAAAACACTTAAGATTTTTTCAGCTTGTCCAAAACGATGAGATTAAAAGCAAGTTACTTGTTGGTTTCAAAGCCAACAATTGCCTTAGCCCAACTTTCTCTTCAGGCAGTTTTTTTTTTTTTTTTTAACTAGACTGCACTGATGAGCTTGACTAGATCCACATTCCACTTGGTATACACCCACTGACTTCTGATACTTGGAGTTTCAGTGGCCACATTTGTCACTGGCTTGGAAAATTGAGCCATCATTTAAGATTACAGGACCCTGACAATTGAAAAGGGATTTCTAATAAGTTGGTTTGGTCATTATTTGAACCTCTTAAGCCAATCCTGTGCTAATCCTCCATTTCCCAAGTTCTTTTCATCCAAAGAAGTTTGAGTAAATGTAGCTGTTAGGAATGTGCACTAATGTCTTGCTCTGCTTTAACTAGTTTGCATAATCTAAGACTTTAAAGCAAGTTTAATTTGCATAGGCTAAATGTAATTTATCGTGTCAGTACAACTGCTTTTTTCATGTCTGTGCATAAGTCTTAATAGACCACCAGAGAGCTCCCTATTCAGTTGGATTTCAATTCACTGATTCAGATTGATTTTGGTAATTAACATGCCAGTGCTGTGAGTTTAAAAAGATGTAATTATGCTTTCTCAATTGTGACAGTGAGAACTGCCAAAAGCTTATTCAGACAATGCGCGAAAAATTGTTTTTGACAAATGTTAACCCTTAACCCATTTATCACTGTACTGTAGTGTACTAAAAAAGGAGGTGGAGGCATTTAAGCTAGAAAGGGTTGATGTCTTTTTAGATGGCAAGTGTTTTAGTGTGTGTACTAAAATATTTTCTTACAGAGAGAGTTGAAGGGAGGGATCTCAGTAATACATGTAGCTGTCTAATGATCTGGTTTCACTTGTACATCATGATTTACTTCCTTAATTAGATATTATAGTCAGCAATAACGTTTCAAAGGAAACTATGTCTTCTATATGCTTTAAAATAAACCAAATGCTAACAGCAGCCCTTCAGCTTGTGAAAATGGTGCTATTGTTCTCTTTGGTATTTGTGGGGACTTAGTCAAGACTAAAAAAAAACATATAGTGATGTCATCTTGGCTTAGAGATGGAAGTTATTACAGTCAGGGCCAGAAGGTGTTGAGCTGCAGTAATGGGCGTAGGTGATATCATGCCACAGTATATAACAGTTGCTAAAACCACAGCATTTTTTTTTTCTTCTCCAAACCAAGTAGCTAATTTTCTTTGCATTCTGAGACTTATCAAATTGTCATGGCCACTTTAAATCAGTATTATTGGCAGTAATCCTCACAGTTATCCCTTGTTCATTGCTATTTTTGTATTGTCTGATACTTGGGTCCCAGGGTATGCATCCAGTTGATCTAATTTATAAAATCTGACAGCTTATTTGTATCTGTCATTTTGAACAGGAAACCCCCTTATTCAGTGTCAAGGTTCGGACTGTTAAGTCGTAGTCTTTCTCTTTGTAATTCAGGAAGCCTGCATATCTTGTCTTCGTGTCTAAATTCAAAGTGATATGCTGAAGCGTTTTGCCTGGGAGTGGTTATAACCGCTCTCAGGCTTGGTTTGGTTCAGTTCAGAGAGAAATTGGGAAGTGTAGTAGAACACGTAGTAATTTTTTTTTTTTTTTGATTGAAAACTGATACAATTGTTTTCCTGTTTCCTTTAGTTACTAAACGTGTGCACAGGAGTTCTGGGTCATTGCAATCCAGTTCTGTAAAACAGTGGAGATATTTACTCTCTGGTTAGACACTGTGCCATTTGTTATTTGTAGTCTCAGAATTTTCTGATTAATACCACAGATTTCTTCTTTTTTCCTTTTTTTTTTGTTTTTTTTTTTCAGTGCTGAAATTGGATGACAATATCCCCCGAGAGTCTCAATGCTCAGTTTATTAATCAACAATGTCTTAGAGCAAATATAAGAAATTCTTACATGCAGCAACACCTAAAGTCCTCTCTTATGAGTTTCTCTGAAAAGGCTTTTGGAAGAAATTGTTAAAATAATGGTTATGAAAGCTGTTATAAACAACCTTATTTTAGTGTTTATTTTTATGAGAGAAACAGGTGTGTAAAATTACAGAAAGTTGAAATAGGTTTTTGCCAGTTGAAGAGTGTGAAGTGGACTTTAGATTCACACAAAAGATTATCTCTGCAAATTTACACTGTACCTGGAATTGGTGTTATTTGCTGTCATGGAGAACTGCAGTCCTGGAGACACCTGCTGTTGCAAGAACTGCCATAAAGATGGTAGTTTAACAGATGTTTAACTATGTCTGCTGCTAGATAGTGACAGTGTAATGGTAGAGGGCATGCAGTCATGAAAGTGAGATTAAAGTTTGAATAGAGAATAGAATAGAAAGTACTTTATTGATCCCCTAAGGGAAATTGTTGCATCACAGCAGCAAAATGGGAAATGTACACACATACAAATAAAATAGAAATAGTACTAAATACTACTGCTAACACTACAATAGTAATAATAATAATAATAGTAACAATAATAATAGTAAATTGTAATAAAGAGTAAAGATTGATGAGGTTTAATCTGTCAGCATATATTCTAACTGAAATGCATTCCTTTTCTTTATTGGCCCCGTAAACCCCATGACTAAAAGTAGAGCTTGTTGACCGAAGGCCTATCTACAGGAAGTAAAACTCACAAGGTTTCCTTAGATTAATCTAATCTGGAGAAAAAGGCAGGACCTTTATGTCCAGATCACTCTGGTTCTCTCACCCGCTCATCTTTCCAGAGCGTGCGACAGCTGACTGTCAGCTCTGGCTGTTTGTTGCTCTCCCTATAGCTCCTAAGGCACACAAGCTTGCTGCCGCCTGGGGCTCTCTTGCACCCGTAGACATCCCACGGTTGAAGCAGGCCGGCAGGGATGAATGGCTTCTCTTGTGAAAAAGGCTTAACATTAAAAAAACAAAAAAAAAAAAAAACAGCCCCTATTTAGGGTGTGACTCTTTATTTATCATTTATAATTATTTGTATTTGTATTTTTGCTTTTTTTATTTAAATTTCGAGGAATCATAGGTAAAAAGACGATTAAAACTTTAACTTTATGAATGGTCAGGTTAAATTGTTTTGGTCAGTATTGTAATCTCAACTATCTTGATTACTTCTCATGTTTCATTTGCAACCCACCTGTCACCGTCAACTAAACTTTAATACGATCTTCTCGTAGTAGGTAGTATTACATTAACTATTATAGCATAAAACTGCTAACTGATTTGACAAGGTGGTTACCTGCTCAGCTAGAGTCGGTAATGTCAACCACCAACTAATCATCATGATGAAGCAGAAGCATGTTAAATGTGGACGGGGCTTAACTTAAGCAGAGGTGATGGAAATCCCATAATCCAGTTATCCTAATTGGACTCAGATGTGCTTCATATTATATCAACGTAAATAGGTTGATGGTTAACCTTTCAGCAACATAAACAAGCTTTTTATACACTTGACTCAAAGTAAAACAGTTCACCAGGTTTGATTTATCTGCTTAGCAAATTAATCTACAAAAGGTCTTACAGGAAACAATCACTAGTCCCCTTTTCTTTATTGAATGCACATTCTTTGGACTATTGTGTGCATTAAAAATGGACGTGTAGTTTTTCCAGTTAATGATGCCTCCTTGTGGCTCCCATCTCATTTAATTGTGACAGACAGGGTCAAGGTTTACCTCGACCTCTCTCTGATGACTGAAAATTACAGTACTCATATGGTCAGCTTGGGACAAGCATCCAAATTAAATGGTTAATGATTAGCTGTTTGACACGAGACCCGCACTGGGGGTAAAATGATGCAAGAGGCCAAGGCCAGCCTCTTTTCTATTTGTAAATCAAATGGAGAGATGATCGGCTTCTGTCACTTGTATTTATTACCGTAATACAAAGGGAAAATGTGGTGTAAAATTGAGTGGGGTATTAGCTGTCAGCATGTTTTAATTAGAGGCGCAGAGAATTAAAGAAGACGGTGAGAGACAGCCAGGGAGTAGCAACAGGCAGCTTTGCTGGATAAACCCAGTCTTTTTCCTTTTTTTTTTTTTAAATGTGT
>VURO01019556.1:13211-27310 GCA_015108175.1 Pelvicachromis taeniatus
TTTAAATGTGTTGCGCTGGTGAGTCATTCTTCTCACCTCTTTTAGAAAAGTATGTGTTAGGTTGTAATGTCAATTAACCATGTAACTAGTAATACAGCATTATTTTCTTTTTTACACAAGTTTTTATTGACCTGCTTTGTCAGCAGTGAGTAGGAAAGAGAAGAAACGTCAAGACCCTGTTTTAATGAACTCAGACCTGAAATCAATGAAAACAATTTGGAATTTTGTGAAGCAGTTCACTGAAGTAATCATTTTTTGTTGTAGTTATTTAAGTAATTTATTCAGGAGTAAAGTTTAGCCCAACCATTGTCCTACTATATTCACTGATTATGAGTCGGCAAGGATAAAACATGAATCAACTGTAAGTGTATTTAATTCAAGCCTTTTCGTTTTGTTATTTTTCTTTTAAATGATTTTAGAACCCGATTATATCATCAGTTAGCGAACTGAAGCACACAAAACAAATATCAAGGTTTATATTTGAACAGAAAAAGCATTTACTTTGGGATTTGGTGTTAATGTTTCCTCTGTTTTGTCATATTTTACATGCTACTGTATTAGCATTAAATCTATTCTAGTTTATTGGTGAAATCTAGAATTGGTTGGGCTACCAAAACTTAACGGAAAATGAAATCAACGGCGTGCTACTTTCCATTTTACATCGTGATGCATTCCTGTTATTTCAAATGTCTTCAATTAAATAAGGTGTTTATTCACTGATCAGAGTACATCTCCTAGAAGCAAAATGTAAATTCCTTCAGTCCATTCATTGTACCTGCATGATGGATATGAGTAAAACACAAATTCTATTGGAAGAGCATTCTCTTTAATATTGTTCAGTCATGTTAATTTAATCGTGGGATGCTAAAATCATGATTTTGATTAATTGTGATGCACTATGTTTTTTTGTTTGTTTGTGGGGGGTGTTTCGCTGTTGGTGGGGGGGGGTTGTTTTTAATCTAAGTTAATCTAAGACACTTAATTCTTAATTTAACACGCATCTGGTTTTAAAATGGCCACAAATGACATGACCGACCAGGACCCAACACGGGCCTGGGTTGAATCCAGGCTGTGGAGTTTGCAATGCTCTCTGGGTATTCACGCTCCCTTTCATGGTCCAAACACATGCATGGGGTTGGGTTAATTGATAGGTGTGAATGTAATAGTGAGAGGTTGTCTTTCTGTCTGTGTTAGCCCTGCAACAGACTGCCACTTGCCCAAGGTTGTACCCTGCCCCTCACCTTATGACAGCTGGGTTAGGCTCCAGCTGCCTTACACCCCTGAATTGGATAAGCAAAAGAAAAAAAGGGGGATAAAATCTAAATAGAGAATTGCAGAAACACGTGAGTGTATGGAACATTATTGTTGAAACAGTAGTTAGTCTCAGTGTTCATAAACACAAATGTGTTGGCCTAACAATGAAGTTGTAAAGCCCCATCGGAATCTGCATTTTCTTAGAAATGTCCATAATATAATAATCATTCACAGCAATTATTTGTTACATCATCAAGCATTTACATTGTCATCTAAATTATTATCAGAGGATTTTCCATCATCAGTGGTTCGAACTGTCTGTGCTTCCAGCATGAGACGTAGGATTGTCTAGCTAACAGAAGAACAATGTATCTTATTGTCTGTGCTCTTGTCACTGTGTTCAGTTTCCAAGGCGGTGTCATGGTTTTTATTATACTTCTGGTCTGTTTGTCTGTTTTTCTGTCGTTTCGTCTTTCTCTTCATTCACTGGCCCTGCTGATCCCTTTCCCTATCAAAACGCTGATACTACCAGCACAGCTTCCGTTTAGCCATCAGCATCTCCACTCTTTAATATTCTCGGTCCCTTACACCCTCACCCCCGACCACCCCCGCCCACCCCCATCTGCCTGTCAGTAGCAGTTTCACACAGTCACTTCTCCCCAGCCCTCAATCCTGCTCAATCTCCTCTCTGTAAACACACACAGACACACACACACTCCATCCAGTCTGCATCGTCACCCACATACAGCTAGCATGAATAGAACTGAAAAACTGTCATGCATCATCAAATGTGCAAAGGCCCCTTTGAATATTTGACTCTGCCTTGAATGTGGAGGCATTTGAATGGGATTCTGCAGAAAGCTCCTTCTATGTACACATGGATGAATGGCTCTCAGGCTAACCAGACATGTAATGAATCAGAGAGATGACTCTTTAACAGGACGGTAGTGTGAGAGTATAGGCACCTGTGAGTCCATAGCTGATTCAACCCGTAGTCAGTTGGTCATTGTGTTGAAAACAGCAGTTTTGGGGGATTAGATTTGACCATAGTTTTCACATTCCCTGGCGTGTCTGAAAGAGGTGAAAATGGTTGACATACCCACAGAATGCGTGTCATTGTTTACAAGCATTGTGTCCTCCACAGTGTCCTGTCAGAAATGCTGAATCCTTTTGGAAATTATGCTTTTCGTGGCCTGCTGATGAGAGCACAGCTTGCTGACTCTTAGTTCAGTGAGACATGCTCTCCCCCTGTGAACTGCAGCAACTCACCCATCTGTGCTCCAATTTTGTGGCATATAATTAAGGCCTTCTTTTTAATTTTTCTGACGTAAATAAATATTTGTTGTTTCGTATGAAATTCCCAGATGGGTTTAAAACTAACATTTTATGAATTAACTGTATTTTTTCTTCTTTTGTGTCTGTCTGTCTTTTCCTACCCAGGTCTAAGCGGACAGCCTGCAGATATTGAGAAGCGGAAAACAGTGTTTGGGGAAAATCTTATACCTCCCAAAAAGCCTAAAACTTTCTTACAGTTAGTGTGGGAGGCGCTACAGGATGTCACACTGATTATCCTTGAAGTGGCAGCCATAGTTTCACTAGGCCTTTCTTTTTATAGACCTCCAGATACGGAAAGAGGAAGTAAGCAACCATTCATTACATTTATGTTTTATCTTCTTTTTGCTGGATAATATTACTTTTTATGTTTGAAGTCTTAATTATTATGTCTTGTTAAATATATTAAGTGATACTTGTAATGATATGTAATGATATAATGACATTTATTTTTCTCAGTTTGTTCCTGAGACATGAGATGATGTGTTAAGTTTAAGCTTTGTATGTTAATTTTTATCCCTGTCCTCCTTTAGACTGTGGAAAAGCTGCTGGTGGTGGTGGGGATGAAAATGAGGCAGAGGCAGGGTGGATCGAGGGTGCCGCCATTCTTCTGTCAGTTATCTGTGTGGTGCTGGTGACAGCATTCAATGACTGGAGTAAAGAGAAGCAATTTAGAGGCCTCCAGAGCCGCATTGAGCAGGAACAGAAATTTACTGTTGTCCGTGGAGGACAAGTTATTCAAATTCCTGTGGCGGAGATTGTGGTTGGGGACATTGCACAAGTAAAATATGGTAAGAGCTCAGTTGTCCATCTGTTAAGAATGTTGAGATATTGTGCAATCTCTGTTTAATTAAGACTTATGGGCCATTAAGAAGACAGTAGTGCTCATTTAATTCATCCATGGTTCAAGGTTTTTAGTTTTAGTTCATCACAGATCAAGACGAGGATTTCTCTTGAAATGTAACTTTCCTGGTTGTGGGAGGAATGCAACAGCCAGCTCATGGTTTAAATCCATAAACCAGTGAAAAGAACGTTACCGACATAACCACTAACCTCTGAAGAGACAAGCACTAAAGTGTTTCACATGAGTCACTTATTCTGAGCCTGTGATTAAGGGTTAAATTTAAACTGTTACTAAGCTTTTGTTTCTCCAAATTAAAGACTTTTTTTGGCTTTGTAATGTTTCAGGTGACCTCTTGCCTGCTGACGGAGTCTTCATCCAGGGCAATGATCTGAAGATCGATGAAAGCTCACTCACAGGGGAGTCTGACCACGTCAAGAAAACACTAGAAAAAGATCCAATGCTGTTATCAGGTAACATGAACCTAAAAACTGCTAAAACCTTCTCTTGTTACTGGTTTGTACTGGAAAAGATGCACCAAAATTTTATTTAAACCTGTAAGAACAGGTGATCATCTGGATATTCATAAATCATCTCTTATTACCCACAAATTGAAAGTAATTGACCGTCAAATATTCGTTAGTATTCATCTCGGCATGAAACTTGTGTTCTGTTGAAAACATGTTTGAAACTGAATTGGCTCCTGATCTTGCCTCTCGGTGCAGGAAGTTATCAACCATCCAACATTTGCAGCATTTTTATTTTTTCCTGTGTCCATCCTATGACCCCAACGCCCTTTTAAATACTGTTTGCACAGTCAGAGTTGCCTGCATGGCTGTAGCCATTCGTCACGAAAAACGTGTGTAGGGAGAAACACTTCTGTTTAGTTCATCTGGCTCTCTCTTGGCACACCTCCAAGGCACAGGAGTCATGTGTGTTTGTGTTTTTATGCGCTGCCTCGCTACTGCTCTTTGATTTCCCTTAGCACGGGCCGTATCCCTTCTCACGGATGAAATAAAAGCGTCTTCTAATTAACACAGGAACCTTTAAATGCTTTCCACTCCCCGGCTGTCAGAGCCTCGTGGGTCTCACTCTCTTACTGCGGCTTTAGCTTGTGTGTTTTTTTTTGTTTTGTTTTTTTTTTTTCGGATATTTGATGTTTCTATGTTTAAAAAAATCAAAGCTCTTGCCGTGTCTTGAGAGGAATGAAGAGCTAGAGATGCAATACTGTTACAGCCTCTCAGAATTCTATTATTTCACACAGACTAACAATTGGCTTTTGATTAAAGGCTGTTGATTAAAGGTTTGGATTGTATCTGCAGTAGTGACTGTGATTCTTTCTGTACTTTCAAGTGCACTGTTCATTTGTATTTATTGCCTGCAATTGAAGACCTGCATTTAGTTTCTCGTGTGTGGATCAGCATACGGCTTGAAAGTCTGGCTAAACCACCTTCTCAACAAAGGAATCTAGCGCAACATTTTCACTGAACCTAAATGAAACATTCAAAGCAACAAATCGACAGGGATAAAGCTGCCACCAGAGTCTAAACAGAAACCTAGAAGAAGTAATATGGAAACAGTGAAACAAAGAGCAGGTCATTTATCCTAGGTACTGTTTCCTGATGAGCTTTACTGACACTTTGTTTTCCTTCTTCTCTTCAAAGGCACCCATGTAATGGAAGGCTCAGGGAAAATGGTGGTCACTGCTGTGGGTGTCAACTCTCAAACTGGAATTATCTTCACTTTACTCGGAGGCGGGGAAGAGGACGATGATGATGAAGAGGAAAAGAAAAAGGAGAAGGAAGAGAAGAAGAAACAGAAAAAAAGTTAGTATTCTCCTCTGCTTGTTGCTCTTATAAACTCAGCACAAACAGGTACACACAGACACACAAAGAGTCATGTCTGCAAAGATATTTCGGTCTTTACCAACAGTTTTATAATCTACAGAATCCCCCAAAACATTAAAGCAGAAACATGTATTTATATCAGGGTTTATATGAATGCAAAGAGCACTGATTTGACCTTTGTTTATATCAAACATGTTTTAGAAGTTGTGTCAGAGAGTCACAGTAGAGGACTAATTTTCTAAATGAGTTCTCCTCATTTAGATCTGTAATTTGAAGAATGAATTATCTAACTACTGTATAAAGAGTAATTTATCAATGTTTTCTTATATAATTAATTAGTTTATTTAATCCTAGAAAATAAAGTCTGGATTTTCACTGTGTCTATTAATTATGTTCCTAACTCTGTGTTGCATTCTTCCACAGATAAGAAACAGGATGGTTCTGTAGAAAATCGAAAGAAAGGTAAGTAACTTGCACACACACGCGCACACACACACACACACAGACATGCTTAACCATATGTAATTGCCTTACAGCTTAGTGCCTACATTTAGGTATTAGCCTTTAGCTTTATCAGTGGGTCCTTCCCCGTTTAGCAGTGCCGAGGGTAGGTTACAACCTCAGTCTGTTAATAATTGGCCGCCATAATTTCATGCAAGTAATGAGGAGTTGCATATTTTTGCATGACCCCATGTCAGCATATACTTAGTACGGGCTGTTCTTGGCTCTCCATTGTACTGTCTGGCCCTCCTGTCTGTTTCTCTCTCTTCTTTTCTCGTCCTTCCCTGGCACATTGCGCTTCGAGCAGCAGGTGCTACTGAATCCAGTTATAGCGATTAGTGATGAGGAGATTAAAGCCATGCAACAATTCTGGAGCCAGAACATCTGCTTTCCCACCCATCTCTCGCTGACTCTCCCTCAGGCCCCCCTCAATTTGATTTCTATTGATGTCCCAGACTGAACTATTCAGAGTCAAACTCTGAGACTTGCACTGGTGCAATTTCAGACCGATAACAATGATAATGAGACTGTTTAGTGGTAACTCAGCCAGCGAGCCAGCCTTGTTCCCCTGCTGGGACACTATGATCAGTAGTGCTTGGGTCTGTGACCACAACCCTGGCGCTGGTCCCTTGTGCACAGATTCTCTCTGCCTGCCAGGAATCAGCAGTAATCCTTTAGACTGAGATTACACCGACCATGTAAGTGCAGAGCAAGCCACAGTCCACAGCAGCTGCAGTAGCCCAGTGTTCCTGCTTCCTGCTGCATGCATTCGCACACAATACTGTGCTATTGTCCTTACCATTGTACCAGAAATAGAGCCTTTAGCATACCCAAATTGGACAAGGGCTCCCCATGCTTTAAAAGAATCATGTACTTTGTTTAAGACTTCAAAATGTTAAGAGAATGTTCCAGTTGTCCTGCAGGAACTGCCATAGTGTCAGTGCCCAGGAAAGCTAATGATTTTATCATGGTGCGTGACATGACAGAGACCCGCCCCTGCTGGCCTGCCAGCTGCCTCTTCTCTTCCTTTTGGCATTAAAGGCTTTGTGTGTCCAAGGTTACCTAGTTAGATGTGGGTTTGGGATTCCCATTAGTTCTGCAGGATACAGAAAGTGGTCCTGAGGGAAATTGAGAAGAGAGATTTATGGGAATTTACCTGCAGGAGGAAGAAGAGTAGGAGATGCCTCAAACAGATCTGTCACTGGCAAGTTATCCTGTTCTTTAAACCTTCTGATGGTAGTATGGTAATTAATTTGAAAATTTTCAACTAAATTACTGTGCAATCAGCTCACAAATATAATTACAGTGACATTTCTACAGTCCCCGGGGCAACAGGGAAGCGACAAAGCATGCTACAATTTTGAGTGATTTCATGTAATCGGTTAACTTATAATATAGTGCTCAGTAGGGATTAATATTTGAAATATTCTCATCATACAGCAATTTTTGTGATCCAGTTTTAAACAACTTGCTCTGACTTGTTACCTGAAAAGTTAGATAATCAGATATTTTATGAGGGGTGGGGGAAATCTAGTCCAGACCTGTTGTTGAGCTATATTATATGTTACAGACACAAAATATAAAAACTGTTCTCAAGTCAAATAAATAAGTTTATTTGACTTGTATTGACCCTATTCACCCATAGCTGCGGAATGCAGTTTTTATTTCTGGTCTTGCAAATTGTAAGCAAATATTCAAATATGGGCTTGATGTGGCACCTGATCATGAATGCATACTCAGTTTTCATAACTGACAAATCAGCATCCGTTTAATTTCAGTCATTTCCTTTTCCATACATCTTGGAGTCTCAAATGCCTTGAACACAGCATTCATTTATATAAATGTATTTAAAACACTCTGCACCAGTAATGTCCAGTGCAATATTAGAATTGTCAGACCATTTTTTTTTTTTTTTTTTTAAACAACCTTGCCGTGTTTTCTCTGCTGCAGCTAAAGCCCAAGATGGTGCTGCAATGGAAATGCAGCCTCTGAACAGTGATGAGGGAGCAGATGCAGAGGAGAAGAAGAAAGCCAACCTGCCAAAGAAAGAGAAGTCTGTTCTCCAGGGAAAACTGACCAAACTAGCAGTACAGATTGGAAAAGCAGGTGAGTCAGCCAAAATCACTTGTTTCTGGCACAGCTGAGCACTGTAGATTGTAAAACATTTTATGTGCTTGTACTCTAATGCCCCTGTGTTCACTGCAACTTTATTGTTGTACATCTCCAACTGTTTATATTGTGTAATCACAATTACACCCACTATAAACAATATACTGCTAAATGTGTCCTGATAGTAATATGACTTAACATCTTTCTTTTCTCTCATGTTTTGCTCCTAGGTCTGGTTATGTCAGCCATCACTGTTATCATCCTGGTGGTGCTGTTTGTAGTGGATACCTTCTGTATCCAGAACCTGTCCTGGGTTCAGGAGTGCACACCTGTTTACATTCAGTTCTTTGTGAAGTTCTTCATCATTGGTGTCACTGTTCTTGTGGTCGCTGTTCCCGAAGGCCTGCCACTTGCTGTAACAATCTCCTTGGCGTATTCTGTTAAGGTGAGCTCTCCTAGCCAAGTGACCTGTGCACGAGCTGACTAGCTAACACTTTAGCCTATTAAACTAGGCGATCTGGTTGCTAAGATCTCGTTAACAACTTGAGGAATGGGATCATTACTTGGCTTTAGGGTACTATTTAGCCAACAGAGGGCTTTAGTTAATCAAGGAGCTATTCATTCGCTTGTAAAATCTCACCACATTTCTTTTGTGAAACAAAAAATATAGCTTTTGGTGTTGTGAGACTTTTTTTTATTTATTTTTTTATCTTCCTACAGAAAATGATGAAGGATAACAATCTGGTGCGTCACTTGGATGCCTGTGAGACTATGGGAAATGCTACTGCCATCTGTTCTGACAAGACTGGTACACTCACCATGAACCGCATGACTGTGGTGCAGGCCTACATAGCTGAAAAGCACTACAAGAAGCTCCCTGAACCAGAGAACATTCCCTCCTCCTCTTTAGATATCCTGATTCTGGGCATTGCAGTCAACTGCGCCTACACTACTAAGATCATGGTATGCTTGTCAAAAGCAGTGTACCTCGATAATTGACAGTGTAGCACATTAACTTACATTATGTCTTCTTACTTTTTTTCTTTTAGTCTCCAGAGAAAGAAGGGGGTCTGCCACGGCAGGTGGGTAACAAGACCGAATGTGCCTTGCTTGGCTTTTCTACTGATTTAAAACGCGACTACCAGGCTATCCGCAACGAGATTCCTGAAGAGAAACTCTACAAGGTCTACACCTTCAACTCAGTTCGCAAGTCTATGAGCACTGTGTTGAAGATGGCTGATGGCAGCTATCGTATGTTCAGCAAAGGAGCCTCAGAAATTCTTCTAAAAAAGTAAGAGACTTTTTCGTGTTCATTCACATGTTCTGATTTTGTTGTTGTTGTTTGTTTTATTTTGTTTTTGTTTTGTTGGCAGAGGGATTGTATGGTTTAATATTATCCTCTTAGATAATAATTCCTGTATGATTTCTTTACTGAAGGAAGCATGAAATCACGTATGTCTGATCAGCTAAATAAAAGGTTGTTCCATAGCTCTTTTTCATACTCATTCGACTGGCCAGACTTCGCTGTAAATGATATGTGTAATGGCTTAAGCAGCTAAGAAGTTCAAGTGCATCCCACCCAAGCCCCTTAGGTTGCGACTTAAAAACGGGCACTGAGAAAATGAGCCGGTAACAGCTCTGTAAGCCTCTTAACCAAGCAGGCTTCTTTTTAACCCACAGAGGGCTTAGTGTGACTTCTTACTGCTGCAGCTCACCATTCAAATGCTTTGTCTTCTCCTCTTCTCTTCCCCTTTTATTCAATTCGAAATGACATTTTTTTACATTTATGCATCTGTACCTATCTCCGTATTTATCCATGTTTCTCAACTCCAAGCCATTAATGGCTTTCGCATTGGGATGTTTCGCCCTCCTACACATCATCTTTTTCTTTCTTTTTCTTTACATTTATGATTAAGTGTGTCGTCTTTACACATTTCAGGTGCTATAAAATCTTGACAGCTAATGGTGAGTCAAAGGTGTTCCGCCCACGGGACAGAGATGACTTGGTTAAGAAAGTGATTGAGCCCATGGCCTCAGAGGGCTTGAGAACAATCTGCCTTGGATACAGAGATTTTCCTGCTTCTGATGGGGAGCCTGACTGGGACAATGAAAATGATATCCTCAGTGGACTAACCTGCATCTGTGTGGTTGGCATTGAAGATCCTGTTAGACCAGAGGTTAGTGGCTACACTAATGTTAGTGATGGTGTTCGAGTGTTTGATTGCTAGTAACGAAGCTATCTTCAACAGGAGAGTATTTATCAGCACTTCATTTAAAGGTCCATCTTTTGGCTTTGAGTCAGAACCCATTGTTTGACAAGCTGTTTACATGCGGCACATTTCACAACTTTAGTTGCAAGGTTATGCTCGAAAAGAAGTGTTTAGAATGATTGTTGTCCAAAGGTGTATGAAGGACAAACGGCCACACTGCAACGTGGAGTGAAAAAATTATTATTATTTTTTTCCCTCACATTGATAAGAGATGAGGCTTTAATCCATCCAGCATGGCCTGAATATATATTCGCTGGTACTGGCAGATTGCTGGAATGGGTGACGCTATGGCTAGGCGTGTCTATCATTAAGAGACCATAATTATATCAAACATTAGAATATGTCAGTTCTAGTTAGCTGACAGTTTTATGCAAACTGCTGTTTGTAGAGCTTGCACTCAATTTGTGGACTCACTATTTTAACCAAACTCAGCCACATCAATGACTCCATTTCAGGCAGTTTGGAAGCAATGCAAAATAAATGATGGGTGAATGTAATCAATAAAAACACTAGACCTTATGTAGTAGTCTATACTAGTTGAGGTGAATCTAGTTTCCAAAAATAAAGAGATTAAACCTATTGATGTAAGTTTCTTGATCATTTAATAAGCACATGTAAAAGAGCTTTATTTGTTAGTTGTCAGCTTCATTCATCCACTGGACTGTTGGGCACCCAGACTTAAAGTAAAGTAATAATAATGTCGCTTTAAATGGGGCGCTTACTCCAGGAGGACCCATTTGTGATTGCAATTTTATCATTTCTGTAACTGTATTGTACACAAGGGTTTTCTAGGATCTGAGTGACATAAATGTTTGTCATCAGGGTGTACCTGAGACTCTGTGCAGATGTCAGAGTGCTCTCCAGTTTGCATGCAAACCTCAAAGGCACCATCTGTGCATTGCATCCTACAAGTAGACAAGAAACTATGGTTCTGTGGTGTTTGCAGCTGTTTGTGGGCATTAGCAAGGGAGTATAATCCTGGCCTGAAAGAGTAGGGTCATTTGCTAGCTAGATGCTTCACTGTCGCTCATTTAGTTTGGCTTTCTGCCATTTTATGTACTGGACAGGTGTGCTGGGTTTGCTTTTAGGAAAGGATAAGGTTTGGAAATAATTTCATACAATCACTTAGAGGGATATAGTTTGATATTTGTAATGGGCCCCTTTGTAAAACAATGAACCAACTATTTTTAGTACTAAAAATCCCAGATGCATATAAATTTTAGTTAGATTTAGTTAGACACAGATTGAAATCCCCAGTGATATTTAGTAATAATGTGCATTTCTTTCTCCTGTTCTTTTTGTGCTTCCCTTCAGGTTCCAGATGCTATCAGGAAATGCCAGCGTGCTGGCATCACAGTGCGGATGGTGACTGGGGACAACATCAACACAGCTCGAGCCATCGCCACTAAGTGTGGCATCCTACAGCCTGGAGATGACTTCCTCTGCCTGGAGGGAAAAGAGTTCAATCGCAGGATACGCAATGAAAAGGGAGAGGTGGGCCACAGCAAATTAGTGTACCTCAGAGACTGTTGCAGATGTGCTGTTTGGATTCTATTAGGGTTTTGTCTCATGTTTCTAGATTGAACAAGAACGCATTGACAAGATCTGGCCCAAACTTCGAGTATTGGCTCGCTCTTCCCCCACAGACAAACACACCTTAGTCAAAGGTAGTTATGTTTCTCTGGAATGGGTAAAAATGGAAAAAGTGAACTAATGTCTTTTTTTGTTTTCTTTATTTGCAACTAGGCTTCTTGTTTGTTTTTTTGTTTTGTTTTTTTTATTAAGGATGTAGAGGTTTTATTTTAAATGTTTACATTTTATTCATTACTATTCTAGGTATTATTGACAGCACAGTGGCAGAACAGAGACAAGTAGTAGCAGTGACGGGAGACGGTACAAATGATGGTCCTGCCTTGAAAAAAGCCGATGTTGGTTTCGCCATGGTAAGTCATTTGTGTTTAACTTCTTAAATAAGGTTTAATCATAACTATAAATCAGGTCATTCTTAACATCAACATCTTGCTCAGTATCCCATGGTAACTCTGGCAGACAGCTAGAAAGAAGTCAGAATTTAGGCCACTTAATCATCTTGTTAAATATCTGTTGGATAGATGGAACAGATTCTTAATGATCATCTTGTTGTCTCCAGGGTATTGCTGGGACAGATGTTGCCAAGGAGGCATCTGACATCATTCTGACTGATGACAACTTTTCCAGCATCGTTAAAGCAGTCATGTGGGGTCGAAATGTCTATGACAGCATCTCCAAGTTCCTTCAGTTTCAGCTAACAGTCAATGTAGTGGCTGTCATTGTAGCATTTACAGGAGCGTGCATCACACAGGTTAGCACCCAGATATTGTAATATTTCTTTTTTTTTTTTTGCATGAGTGTAAAGAGTTATTTCACTGTTATGCTCTGAATCGAAACTGACTTGGTACCACGGGCAACATATTGAAAGAGCTGAAGTAGAGAGAATGAAGATCCAGCAATAAACTGAGGAGAAATAAAGGATTTAATGTATAACTTTTGGAAATTTGGGAAATGTAACAGTATCCAAGAGCAGCTTACCTGGCTGTCGTTTCTTTGTTCATTTTCGAAAAAATACTTTTTTGTTTGTTTGTTTCCTACCTGCCATCAATCTTACACCTCACCTTATAAAGCTCATAAATGTGTAGTTTGGTTTGTGGCGATCGAAATGTGTTTAATAAATGGTCTGAATTTCCATAACCTAATTTGGCGACTCACTCTCTTGCACTAGGACTCTCCACTGAAAGCTGTACAGATGTTGTGGGTCAACTTGATCATGGACACTTTTGCTTCACTAGCTCTGGCCACAGAGCCCCCCACAGAAGCCCTGCTGCTAAGAAAGCCATACGGCCGCAACAAACCTCTAATCTCCCGCACCATGATGAAGAACATCCTGGGTCATGGAGTTTATCAGCTAGTCATCATTTTTACACTGCTCTTTGCTGGTAGGGGTTTTGTATCTGAAGATGTTCTCTGTACCCTGCACTGTTATCCTACAATTTTTTTCTTGCCTGTGTTGTGAGTCCATTCATTTATTTAAAATAAAAATGCTGTCTTGTTTTTTTTTTTTTGTTTTGAGTTGTTTTTTTTTTTTTAAAATAAAATTGTTTTTTTTTTTTTTTTTTTTTTTTTTCCTGTAGGAGAGAAATTGTTGGACATTGACAGTGGCAGGAATGCACCCCTCCATGCCCCACCCTCAGAACACTACACCATTGTCTTCAATACCTTTGTAATGATGCAGCTTTTTAATGAGATCAATGCCCGTAAGATCCACGGTGAAAGGAATGTCTTTGAAGGCATCTTCAACAACCCAATCTTCTGTAGTATTGTCTTGGGTACCTTTATTATTCAGGTAGAGTAGACTACAGACTTATCTGAAGCATCAGTCTGCACAGGTGAAATCTAAGGTTTTGCGGTTTGATTAAGTCTCCCTCTCTTGCTTTTTTTTGTTTGTTTGTTTTTTTTAAATAGATTGTTATAGTGCAGTTTGGAGGGAAGCCATTCAGCTGCGTGGCTCTGACGATTGACCAGTGGCTGTGGTGCACTTTCATAGGCTTCGGTTCTCTTCTGTGGGGACAGGTATGAAAGTACAGCTGAGCTTTACCTTTGGTTGGCAAGGTACAGAAATGTGGTATTACACTGCCCCCATGTGTCAGCTCTAATCTAGTAGGTACAGGGTGTTGTCAGAGACGCGTAACAGTACATTATGTCCCGCTGCTGTGAACAGATTAGTAATTACGTAGTAATACTTTTTTTTTTCTTTTTTTTTTTTGTAGTCACCACAAACACATGTGGTCATCAAGTTATTTAATGGTATTATATTTAATTTTAGCTATTAAATTATTAAAGGGAATTATTAAAGAGATGTTTCTTTTTTTTCAATTTTGAAAAGTTATGTAGTACAATGAAAAGTTATGT
>VURO01019556.1:27330-39260 GCA_015108175.1 Pelvicachromis taeniatus
ATGAAAAGTTATGTAGTACAATGCTAGTAGTTCAATGGTGCATGTTTTAAAATATAATTATTATACTTTTTGATTTCTTTGCCTTTTATACTTTAGTTGAAAAATGTAATTTCCTTTATCTAGTCTTTTTCTAGGGATTGAAGGGTGAGATGCCTCACTGCAGTTTATAGTAATGACTGCAGGTCCATAATGAATGTTTAATGTGGTTCTGGTTACACATCTGTCCAGGGCAGCACATATGTTAATATCACTCTTGCCAGCTGGCATCACCAGCTTTACATAAATGGGACTACATGAAGTCCTCTAAAAGCACATAGCTGAGAGTTAAGGAACTGGAACCAATAATCTTGGTACTTATTCAATTCAAAGCAGCGATTGCTCTTTTCTTTTCCTTAAAGGCCAGTTGGTCCCCTAAATAGACACTGACAACAAGTGTTCACACACCTGTTGGTGCACAGAGTTCAGCAGTCTCCAATTCTAGGCTGCGTGACACAGTCGACTGGGATCGGTAGATTCTTGATGCACCCTCACAATCTTAAAAGCTGAAGACCTAGAGAATTACATATTTTTGAAAATACATATTTACAAGAAAACCCTTCGTGTTTCCAGACTGTACAGTTACAGTTAATATGGGTAACGTTACCGTAAGCTTCTTTTGGCTGCTGTCTTTTTAACAAGGGGTTGCCATACCGGATGGATCTACATATTGTATTTGCCACAGATTTTTACACCAGATGGATTTGTGTTCTCTCCCAATGTTTTGTATATTAGCCAAACAGTATGGAAACCCCCATATTGGATTGTATTCCCATAGGCCAGAGCAATGTCTGTTTTTGTTTGTTTTTTTTATATGTCTGATAACTTCTTTTTATGCAATTGTGTGATTTTAAAATCACCAGACTTGTGTCTGACTTATCTGCAATGCACTCTGTGTGGCTAGTAATTGAGAAGTAAAGTTTCTGCCGTCTTGTTAAATCAACTGAACAGCATCTGCCTGTGATCGTGTGCAAGGATCCTCCTGCTCATCAGCAGTGGGAGGGGCTTGGAGCCCAAGAGTAAACCACATGTTATTGAACTGGCCATCAAATTTTCATGATCACTGTCCGCTTAATTTCAATGATTTCGATTAACTTAATCATGGCTTGTTCTGCCGCCATAAACTGCACGGGGGGACTAAAACTTCATCAGGAGTCACATTTGCTCATTTATATCCTCATTATCTTCCAGGTTATTTCTTCAATACCCACCAGCCGCTTAAAATTCTTGAAAACAGCAGGCCACGGCACCCAAAAAGAGGAGATCCCAGATGAGGAGTTGGAGGAGCTGGAGGACATGGATGAGATCGACCATGCTGAACGGGAGCTTCGCCGAGGCCAGATCCTGTGGTTCCGAGGCCTCAATCGCATTCAAACTCAGGTAACAAATCTACGCAGTTTCACGCGGAGCACTCACCACCACACCACCACACCAAGGGAATCAAAAGCCATAAACCCTTTAACCCTCTACTGCTCTTCCAGCTTAAAATCTATTTTGTTCTTTCTCTTGGCATTCTTAAAGAATGGCTTGTGCCCTAAAAAAAAAAAAAGTCTTTCACTAATTTCTGTTCTGCTTCTGAGCTAAAGCAGGGTCCTATGCCTATGTTGTTGTTTTTTTTTTTTGTTGTTGTTTTTTTGACTCAGTCTGACTCTATCTGCTAAAACTAGTTTGAAGGTACTGATGAGAAGCAAGTGATTTGGATTGGATGGACAGCACGATAGAACAGCTGAATGTTCAAAGAGTATTGGCATGGCTATAGCTGGAAGTATGGAAGGAATCTGCAGAGAAAAGAGTGAAAGTGAGGTCAGATTTTTGGAGTAAGAGCTCCCTCTGATCAGTGCCTTTAAACCCAACCGTCCCCCTTTTTCCTCTCTTTTAATTATAATGCCTAAATCCAATTTCAAAGTGCCATTTTTTTCTTATGGTTACTGGTGCCTTTCTTTATTTTTCTCTCTTTTCTCTCTCTCCTCTGGCTGTGTTGTGTTTTTATTTCCTCTGGGCTTTTTCTCCTGTCACGCTGTCTGATTCTTTGCAGATGGATGTAGTGAGTGCGTTCCAGAGTGGAACTTCCTTTCAGGGGGCTCTAAGGCGGCAGGCCTCCAACTCCAGCCAACAACAGCACGATGTAACCAATGTTTCTAGCCCTACACATGTAGCCTTTTCTACTACTACCACTTCTGCCACTGCCGCCAACACCGCTTCTGCCACTGTGGGGTGTGAGTGCGTGTTCTCCTCTAGTGCATGAGACTTTTTTTTTTCTTATTCTAACATCTTCCTTCTCCACTCTTCTTCTCACCTAACGTTGACACTTTTACTCTCTCATGCTTCTCCTAATGTTCTCCCCTGTATTCTTTTAAAAAAAGACCTCAAAACCACATCTTCCATATTGCTTCGATAACACTGCTCTATATATATGTATCCTGTAACCAGGTCGCTTCTACTGTCAAGGTGTTATCTCTGTGTCATCATGTTTTCTGTTCTGCTTCTGCTTTGGTCTTAGAAATGAACAAGGTTTACTGTTATCTTGGGGGGGGTGATGTGTATTTACTATGACTTTAAAAACAAAAAAAAAAAAAAAAACCCGTTATATTCTGGGTTTGACAGTCTCCAGGTTTGTCTGCAGCTGCCTCAGTCTGCCTTGTGCCTCTGTAGCACTCATGGGTCTTTGTCGCAGCTCTCTAGTCCCTAGCCAGGTAAATGTTTTGAGTATATGCCCATGATCACGGTCTAAAAGAGTAGACATGAACTGAATGTCAGTGGTGAAAATAAGACCTTACCTTTTTCAGAAGAAGAAATGTGTTGCCACAATCGCATCAAGTGGTAATAAGTTGTAATTTGATGGTGTCTTTGGATGCACTGCCTTTTAACATCACGTTGTTTATCTGCTCACATAGAAAGGTCAGTGTGCCGAGACTGGATTTGGTCGTTTGATGGCGGTGTTTCCAAACTCCTTCCCTTTGACCGTGTGCCTGCCGACAGTGACACTTTGTTTGTTTTTTTTCCTCTCTTCCAGAGCTTACAGACAGACCACCTGACCAGCAGTGGATTTAAAATGTTTTGCAGATGTTACAAAAAAAGTAAAATGTTAAAAATGACTGTGCTCTTGAATGTAAACTTGTGGGATTTTTCTCAGGCACATCAACAGCAGAGCCGATGTTGTTTTTGCCTCTGCAATATTGACAAATCACGCAGTGCTGCAGTAACATTTAGGTCTCTCTTAGGTGCGACTTCTTCAGATCTCTGGACCTGACACGTATGGATACTTGTGGGCATGGATTCTTCATTATTAAACTAATATTTTCCTTTCAGGTTTCCTTAAAATATTTGGACATTTTTCTGTATGTGAAAGCTTGTTTGTTGGCAAAATGTGTCCAAAGGGCAGGTTGCTGCCAAAATGACCTAAAAACGATGAATACCACTGACTCCCCACGTATTCTTCTTTAGATTCTGTGAAATGTGTCATGGGCTATACTCAAAGGTTTACTACCATTGAACACAAGGTAGCGCCGCGCTCTGCATGGGTTCAAAGTCTCTGGTCTCGTTTGTGAGTTTTCTCTCTTTGTGCTGTTTTTGACATGTATACCAGCTTGTAGACATGCTTGGCTGCTGCAGCTTTCTATCTTTTTTCTTTTTACTCCACAAGCATAAGCTATAACTGACCACCCCTCTTTTTCTTGTCTTTCTGTCTCTCTCCTCTTTCTGCCTCTCATTCTCAGCCTTTACTTTGTCTCACTTTGTCTTTCTGTTTCTCTTCCACTCCTTTCTTTTCCTGGAGACAAAGAGATGGAGACTCTCTTTGTCCTCCATCTGTCCTTTTCTCCAGCTGTCTTTACTTTTTGATCAGCATGCCCAACAACAGTAATTTCTTGTGTCCAGCTTCTATCCCTTATTTTCTCTTTGGATGTGTTCTTGTAAAAAGAACACCATTCCCCTCATTTTATATATATTTTTTGGTTCCCTTTTGCATTTTAATTAATCAGACACAGGCCTCTACCAAGTGTTTTGTGAAATACTAATACAAAAAGCACATTGCATCAAGTTTGACACTGGTTTGTACTCTCCCTGAGATATTGACTGATTTCCTGAAGTTGCTTTTTAATTACTCTTAAGACTAGTTTCAGGTTTTGTCTCCCAACAGATTTAGGTTTTCTGTCTCTCAGAAATTCTTTAATATTCAACCAGCATTCGATTTGTGCACACACCCTGGACATCTGATCAGTCCAGTCCATTAGATTGCGATTGAAAGCCTTTTGTGGAATAGTGATGGCTTGAAGTGTTATATTTCCATTCTTTCCTTCTATATCAAAAAGGGCATAAAGATTAAATCACTGTGCAAGTGCCAAAAACTGTAGTACTTCATATGGCCACTTGCTCGAAAAGCAAATGAATGCACATGGAGTTTATGAACAATGCCCAACTTTAGAGAAGAAATAAACATGTTAAAAACTGTATGAGGGAGTTTACCATTGGTGGTTTGAGTGGGCTTTATGCATAACCCGGCTAGGGCTGCCACAAACGATTATTTTGATAGTCGACTAATCGTGGCAGCCCTAAACCCGGCCAATATCAAAGTTGTCGGCTGACAACAAAATCTGCATTTTTGCAGTTATCTCAAACATTTCTTTCTTTGAGTGGAATTTTATCAGCACCAATTAATAAGCATCTGATCTGTGCAATGCATCCACACAGTGTATGAATGGTGCTGACATAGCTGAGTAGTTTAGCTTATACCGTCCGTCTCCTCCTATCCTTACTTCTGACTCCACAAAACAAGATATGATCCCAAAGAAGGATCCAAAATGCAGCTCCCATACAACTGTCCTAATTCAATAGCTTAATACCATTGTACCTGTTACTATGGTACAGCTACTATGATCAGTAAGTGTGGTATAAAATGCATTATTAAGTATTTACACAGTATACATTGCTGGAAGTGGGAAATATATTCCCTGGGTTTCCTTATCTTTCCTCCTGTGTGCAGACCTGCACATATGGGACTCGAGGGTTCTGAGTCACCAGGCAATTAGCATTGTAGCAGGAGGATAGTGGAGTGCAACGTTAAACACAGGCACCCACAGCAGCCACCGGATATAACAACTTTCCTGATGGAAACTCTGAAACAGTACTCCTTATGTACAGCCTGCGGTCTGTAGGTACAGCTGTCTTTGTAATTTAAAGCAATATCTCTGGAACGCTTGAAATGTCTACAATACCAATAATAATGGATGTAAGTTCTGGAGCGGTGAGTTGTACAGCTTACACCATTGCTATTTACATGTCACTGTCCCTCCTGGGCTTCTAGAGGGTGAACTGCCAAAAACCCAAATTCCACTTGGATACAAGACACCACCTGGAAGATTTTGCTATAAACTGTCATTAATCTGCACTTTTGCAGCAATTCACAGTGATGCTTTCATTACAAACCCCACTTTTCTTGCAGCATATAGGGTTGAGACCATTATTTACATTTTCTCTTGTACTGAATTGGCAATATTAATCTTTAGTGTTCACCTAGTAAGAGTGTTCCAAGTCTCCAAGCAGTGCTTGATTCATGATTTGTGTGTTTGTGTGTTAGCCATGATTTGGCCTAAAATTCAGCCATGCCACGTTACATTTATTTATTATACATTTTAAATTTTAGTCTTTGGGTATTTTTACATTCACTGAGAGACAGAAATGAAAGAATATTGGCTGTTCCTGTTTATACATTAAAATAGAACTAGAACCGTAGATGATGATTGGAGACAACTATTCATTATTAAAATTTACTACTACAAATAACAGCACACCTGCACGTTTCTCTGGGAGTCCCTTCTTCACAGATTTCTGGTTTTGAAGCACCTAAAAACTCACCTATTCTGGCCCAGTCAAACCTAAATCCCATGTTTTTTTATCTGTGGTGTTTTTCCAGGTTTTAAAATAAATGGCGCACTCTTATCATTACCAAATGTGACTAAATACATGCCCTTCCTCCTCCCTGTCCCTTCTCCTTCCCTCCAGATCCGAGTGGTGAAGGCATTCCGCAGCTCCATCTCCCTCTATGAGGGGCTGGAAAAGCCAGAGTCGCGATCATCAATCCACAACTTCATGACCCATCCCGAATTTCGGATAGAGGACTCTGAGCCCCATATCCCCCTGATAGATGACACGGATGCGGAGGACGATGCTCCCACCAAGCGCAATTCGGCCAGCCCGCGCAATGCTACCCCCACACCACCCTCACCCACACCTTCGCCTGCCACCACCGTTGCCCCCACCACGCCAGTCTCTCCATCCCCAAACCAGAACAATAACGCTGTGGAGAGCAGTAACCACCTCCGCCCCGAGGGCCCCAAGTCAGGAACCCCCTCAGCCCCAGGGAGCCCACTACACAGCCTGGAAACCTCGCTTTGATCTGACCCAGCTCCACACGTCACCACCTCTTTTCTACCCGCCACCAAGGAGCTCAACTCAGACAAAACAAACAGACACTAGGAGCATCGAGACGAAGGGTTAGACGGAGAACGGCGTCTTGTGTGAGCTTGGCTTGGGTTGGACTTAAAGAACAGCAAACATTCAGAGGAATGTACTGCTTGGTGTGGATTCTTTGGTCTTCTTTTATTTTTGGTTCTTATTAATATCCCACTGCAACACAAGGACTCTGTCTTCACCCCTCCCTCCTTGGTAACACTTGTTTTTCTTGGTAACAAGGGGTGATTATAAACTCAGATTGAAAGTGACCTGTTTTTATTATATTATATTATATTTTAATTGAGAAGGGGAGGTGCTCCTCCTGGCTTGAAGATCGTCTGTAAGAGTTATGAACGAACCTTTAGCTTCTCTTTTATCTGAATGGTGTTGTATATTTATCTCTTTGGCCCTTGCTCATTTTGAAACTTATTTCTGCTCCATCGGCTGTTAATATTTTGAGTTATTTATGTTTTTGGAGGGAAAAAAAGCAGGTCTGTTTACAAAGTTTGTAGATACTTTTTTTCTGTTTGTAGGCAAAAGAGCTTCCTGATGTATGATGCAGAAAACTGGGACAGATTAAGAAATGACTGAGAGCATTATTTCAGATACTGCTGTATTTTCAGGAAAAAAAGGGGTGTTTCTATTGAAACTTAACTATTTTTGCCTGCAAGTTTTATTTGTTATATATTTGTAGATAAATATAGAACCTTCTAGCCAAACCGATAAACACTAAGGCTTGTATAGAAAAAGAGGTCCATCTGACGAGGTGTTTTCACAGGAGACGGGACGGGGAAGATAATTAAGGCCTCTTGTCCACTAACATCGCTATAAATATTTAACTTCTTCCATTTCTTCGCTAGTTTTCATGTGCACAAAACCTTCTGGAATTCTGGATTCTCTTTTTCAGTCATTTTGTTGTATTCGGGAATTTCCACATGTTGAAAGGTTGAGTTATTTAAAGGGAGTTTAGAAAATAATCCTGGGCCCTTATTTATCATGTCGAAAACTGGGAGGAGGAAACAAAGTCTTACCTCAGAATCAGATACGAGGTCCTTTATGAAGCCTCTTCAGCGTGAAGTAAGAGTTCTTCTTTTTGATTTGGAACAATAAAATGAAAATCTCTTATTTTAGCAGGTATGTTGCACTCAGAAGTGTAGATTAATTTGAAGTTTGGCTTGTGGGTGCGTTTACGCTGAAACATGCTCTTGCCAAAAGCACTAAAATGACTTTAATCAGCTTCTTTTTTCTTTTTTTCTTCTTCTTTTTTTTTTTTAATGACCGCTGCAGTTCAAACTCGCGCTGTATTATCTATTGAACGAGTGCGTCTATTTCTCAGTAAGACCTTCACATAGGCTAAACATCAGTGTGCCTTGGCTTCAGTAATAATTTAGACAATCTTGGTCCCATCATTTATCGCCTTCAGGAGACTTCTTACGGGGGGGAAAAAAAGACCTCCACAGCTAAAAGCAGGACCAAATCATCCTCCATCTAACACATGGGGACAGTGGAGACTGATTTCCTCCCTCCGGATGCTTGATAAATATGGACACTGGTCTCTTTTCTTTTTTCTTTTTTTTCTCCCTAAATGGTGCATTTTATTTATATTTTTTGAATTTTCTCAGCCCCCCTCCCGCCCCCCGCCAATGTAGAATACTGACATTTGTTTACTCAGGCATAGAAAAAGTATTTAATTTAAAAGAGAGGGCAAAAAAAACCTTTTACTTCAGAGCTTGTGTATTTAGATAGCAAAAACATCATCGTCTTTGGTCAAAAAGAAAGTGAGTCATTTTTCATATTTCGTTCTCTTTACGCTTTAGGAAAATATTCATTTTATTCCTCTGATTATTTCTGGTTTGTTGGCATTTAAAAAAAACAAAACATGTAAAACCACCAACAACCACCACCCTGTTCAGAAGACTCCTTTAAACCATTATTAATGACAAATGTTGCTGCATTTGGTTTGTTTGTACAACTATTTTTGACACCTGATGTACTGGAAACGCTAAAGAATTCGACATTGTGCATTTTTTTCAAGAATAAAAGCCGAGGCATACACTGGTATCTATCTGCACAGGGTACTTATTTCATAACGTTCCTTTGGGGAAAAATAATTTTGATACAAATCGTAATAAAATTGTACCTTTGTATTTTTATGACAATGCTGATGATACCTTTCATCGTACCTGACAAATTTTGGATGATATAACACCAATCGTGTTCAATGGGGAATGGGGGTTTTGGCCACTAAAATATTTTGGGGGTTTTGTTTGTTTTTTTTTTGTTCTGGAAGATTCATCTCAGGGTGCAAATGATGTGAAAGAGAACAGGCCTCTCTTAGTCTGCATATTAGAACTCACTTAAATGTTTGGGATGGTGCTTGCCAACCACACACACACACGGGATAAACTCGGGCAGCGGGCTGCAGATTTTTCCTGCAGCAGTCTGGCCAGCTTCACCTGAAGGGCCGCGGACAGGGAAGTGGAAGGTTAAAGCATGAATGGTTTGTTTTCCTTGTTTTACAGACGACAAAATAGCAGCTAGGATTTGAGAGTGAGAAATTGGGGTAAAAACTAAAGGAATCCATGTGAGGGGTTTGTTCTGTAGCTTCTTCCTGTAATGGGAATGAATGTTTTTTTCCATCTGTTTTATGGATTATTATTTTTTTATCTTTTAACATTTGGAAATAAAAGTACTTCATGTCTGTTTTATCTTGAGCATTTTAAATGGATATCGTGATTGGATTTACATTTGAAACTTGTCGAGTAATGTGTATGGTTTTTAAAAATAAAAAATGTATTTAGCCTAACTGCAGGGCCATGTTTGTCATTTATCATGCAGTGTTTCACCGTTTTGCAGTTCTCAAATGTGGACAGCACTGTATCAAAAATCATCATGCCTACAGGATGGCAGGAAAACACCTTGTAGAAGGTCTGTTTTTCATCTAGTTGATTTTCTCATAAGACAGGTTTTACTTTTTATTCCTGCACAATTGTCAAATGCCAGTGGCCAATGCTGCCAATACTAGCATTAAACTCAGCACCTTACCAGTTATTTCTTGCTAGTACCGACTGGGACCACCTTTTTCCTACAGAGCTGCCTAAATACTTCTCGGCAGGAAACTTTCCTCAGAGATTTTCATCCATATTGACATGATAACATCTCATAGTTGCTGCACATCAATGACTCCAATCTCCTCTTCCAGCACATCCCAAAGGTGTTCTGCTGCGCTGCACTGAATGTGGTGATTGTTGAGGTCATGTTGGTACAGTGTACAGCCATCAGAAGATGGGAACATTGTGGTCATAAAGGCATGGACATGGCCAGCAACAATACTCAGGTAAGGTGTTCAAGGTGGCCTTAAATGATGCTCTGTTGGTACTAAAGAAGTAAGTAGTGTGCTGAACTGTTGATACAAGGCATGACTCATCAGACCATTCAAAGCTTTTCCAGTGTGGTCATGTGCTGCTGTAGGCCACCTACTTCAAGGTTCAACATGTTTGGCATTCAGAGATGCTCTTCTGCATTCTTTGGTTTAACAAGTGATTATCTGACTTACCTTTGCCTTCCCATCAGCTAGTGAATTGCCACTCAATGGATAGTTTCTGTTTTTCACATCAATCTGTAAATCCTACAGAGTTGTGTTAATGAGCAACTGAACATTTGTACCTTGCAAAGTGACCACTGAATCTTTTGCCTTGGCCACCATTGTTTTAATAAACAAATTTCATTGCTTTGCTTTGTTTTTGGGCAGATTTTCAGATTACAAGTGTTCACATTAGAAAAGTCACTCTGGCTTAACTTGGCAAGAGCTATGTCTCTTATTTTGAGTGTTTTCTACAAATAACTGCTGTGTTTGTGGACAATGACAATAATGGGTTGTGATGAGTGGAATTTTTCGCAACAGTTGGAGACAATATTAACTAAATTAATTGCAGAAATCGAGTCCTGTTTGACAGTTGGTTTGTTTATCTGGCAAATACAGAGAAGTGTATTGTTTGCACTGTGAGCAGTGCAAAATGGCAGCTTTGTGGAAAAATGTTTGGAGACAGCTCTCTCTGCTCCAACAATGCCAGCCATGACCTTTTTGTGCTGAAGTAAAGAATTGAAGAGTATGGTTAACCTCATGCAGTAACAGAAAAACATTTAAATAAATCTTTGCATTTGTTATATATCATATATATCATGTATATATCACATAGGAGACACACAGTGATATTTAATTCTTTAAACAAAATTAGGCAGTTGCATAAATTTTGGCACTGTTGTCATTTTATTGAGTCCAAAACCATTAGAACTAATTATTGGAACTCAAATTAGCTTGGTAAGCCCAGTGAGCCCTGACCTACACACACAGGTGAATCCAATTATGAGAAAGCGTATTTAAGGGGGTCAATTGTAAGTTTCCCTCCTCATTGAATTTTCTCTGAAGAGTAGCAACATGGGGGTCTCAAAACAACTCTCAAATGAGCTGAAGACAAAGTTTGTTCACCATCATGGTTTAGGGGAAGGATACAGAAAGCTGCATCAGAGATTTCAGCTTGTTTCCACAGTTAGGAACATATTGAGGAAATTGAAGACCACAGGCTCAGTTCAAGTTAAGACTCGAAGTGGCAGACCAAGAAAAATCTCAGATAGACAGAAGCGACGAATGGTGAGAACAGTCAGAATCAACCCACAGACCAGCACCAAAGACCTACAACATCATCTTGCTACAGATGGAGTCACTGTGCATCGTTCAACCATTCGACTTTACACAAGGAGATGCTGTATGCAAGAGTGATGCAGAGGAAGCATCACTCTTTTCTCTGCCCACAGCACAAACAGAGCTGCTTGAGGTATGCTCAAGCACATTTGGACAAGCCAGCTTCATTTTGGAATAAGGTGCTGTGGACTGATGAAACTAAGATTGAGTTATTGGGGCATAACAAGGGGCGTTATGCATAGAGAAAAAGAACACAGCATTCCAAGAAAAACACCTGCTACCTACAGTAAAATATGGTGATGGTCCCATTATGCTGTGGGGCTGTGTGGCCAGTGCAGGGACTGGGACTCTTGTCAAAGTTGAGCGATGCATGGATTCCACTCAGTATCAGCAGATTCTGGAGACCAATGACAAAGCTGAAGCTGCGCCGGGGCTGGATCTTTCAACAAGACAACGACCCTAAACACTGCTCAAAATCCACTAAGGCATTCATGCAGAGGAACAAGTACAACGTTCTGGAATGGCCGTCTCAGTCCCCAGACCTGAGTATCATTGAAAATCTGTGGTGTGAGTTAAAGAGAGCTGTCCATGCTCAGAAGTCATCACATCTGAATGAACTAGAGATGTTTTGTAAAGAGGAATGGTCCAAAATACCTTCAGCCAGAATCCAGACTCTCATTGGAACCTACAGGAAGCGTTTAGAGGCTGTAATTTCTGCAAAAGGAGGATCTACTAAATATTG
>VURO01019561.1:32091-45539 GCA_015108175.1 Pelvicachromis taeniatus
AGTCTTCGTCTGATCCATCAAACACTTAACAATCAATTACAGTCCCATGGGAGAGGCAGCTGATGAGAAAGAGCAGGTGATTAGTTGCTGAGCTGCTGTGCTCCATTAAGCTGGTCAAAACTGGCAGGCACTGGCGGCCTAGTTAGTTGCTACACAGACAGGTCGATGGCTACTTTCATTCGTCTTCTATCCTGACATAATGGCCTTTCCACACGGGACAGCCAGATGTTGGGCCTGCAGAATTAGAAAATGGAGGGAGTTGACAGTCAGCCTCTGAATGAGTGAGGGATTCTGCAGACTTGGCCCGCCACTATCAAAAGGACAATTCTTCACTGGTAACAGGAATAGCAGAACTCGGAGCCATCTGTGTTGTTTCTCAAAAATGTACTGTATTGTATACCTTACTGTGCAGCAAAGCTGTAAGCAATCACAATACTAAAATTTGTCTTGTGCTGCACGCTTCCTTCACTTCTTGACCAATGTTTGCGTGTGTGTGTGCGCAGAGTGGAGGAGGCTTATCGGAGGATCAGCGGCCCAGCTTGTGTTACTGTGGATGCTAGTCCTTCTGCAGACCGAGTGCTCCAACAAGTACTGCTTTTAATTAGGGGCAAATGCCACTTGTAAACAATTCTCCATCTCCCCTGCTGGCAGTCAAGCATCAAGTGTATGCAGTGCATCCTGTCCCCACTAGGTGCCAGTAAGGCATTGTAAATGTGATTGCAGACAAACTAGTGGGCAGATTGGAGTGTGGAGACGAGATTCTATTCATAACGTGTAAAGGTTGAATGCCAGGGGCCAGAACTGCATGCTACAATCAGAAATACATATTCATGTAGACACACACACACGCGCACGCACACATACTCACACTAATGTATTATCAGGAAGAAGTGTACATCTAACGGCTGTTGTGACCTCTCAGAAATTAGACAGTGTGTAGCCTCCAGATACCTTGTAGCAGGACTTTTTTCTTGCAGACTGATGTTCGTGAAGCGGATAGGAACATTTATATAAGGGGGGTGAGTTACTGCAGACTGAATCAAAATTCACTAATAAGAAAAAACAAATCTTAAAATGTACATTCAGTGTTGACTTGTTAAAATAAATGCAGAACCCAGTCTATCATCGGATAACATAGTTTCACTTTGTTTAAAAAAAGTTTTTGAATTAAAAGAAAATGACACTAAACATCTGTCTGTGTTCTCTCCTCTACAAACTATATATAGCAGAATGTTTGTGTTGCTTATATAACTGGCTATGTACTACATGAACACAATGTCTTGCTCTGTTTGCAAGAACATGAACTCAGCTGTGTGATACTGACACAAGTGATGCACTAAGATCACATGGCACTATCTGTACTTGATGTTCTCACATGCACTGGCATTTTCAAGTGGACGCACGTAAATGTACAGAAGCCTTCTTTTGTAAAACACACAATCATGTACATTTACTAAGAGCATATACTGTAACTCATTTATATAGGGAGGAAGTGTATATTTGGCCTGTGTGATGGGAAGATTAATTGGGGGTTTTAGTAATTATGAGCTTGGCAAAGCTGCAGGGTGGAGAAGACAGAGTGACCCATCTCTTTTACTGTGATGCATCAGCAGAGTGCCAAGCAATGCAGACCCTATTCATATGGCAATTAATGGAGCGCTGTATATCAATGTCATTCCATTGGTCCCCAGCATAAGTGCATGGAATCACTCTTACTACCAGTTATAGCAATTCAGTGTTTTACTGAGTGCAGAGGTGCTGTGGATGCAAATCTTACCATCGCATGTCGTCACACAGACTAAAATTAAGTCATTATGTTTATGGAGAATGGTTTCCTACATGAGGCAGCTGTGTACAGTTTTCTGAATTCATCAGCTCCTTAGCTGCCCTGTGCCTCAGTGGATGTTCTATATGGCACAGAATGAATGTGGTATAGACCCATGTGGAATTTTGATTGCCATTAACACAGAGAGTCCAAAATGTATGAAGTTGGGAGAGCAAGCCAATTAGGCCTCGTGCCATATTTCATACCTGAATGCAAAGCTGTGTGCGCTAGCGGTGTCAGCCACATTTGCCCGTCAGATGTTGTTAAGCGCTGATATTTTTGGCAACAAAAAGTGAGCGGTGATATCATGCCATTACTGCTCCTCAACACAGCCGTAATACAACATTTATGGCCCATAATCACGTCGCTTTACACATGCAGTGAAATAATTCTGTTCACGTTTGTCGTAGCATTTTTTTCTTTTTTTCCTTTTGGAAACATTTGTAGCTATTTTTTTTGTCAGATAGCCAGAATATACTCCGGAGTCTTAACAACAACAAGAGCTCACATATTCACCCACTGAAAATATTTCAAAGCTGAATTGCGGTTCGAGGAAGAAGTTAATAACTAACGCAATCTGCTTCCAATCTGTGACTTCACTACTTGAAGTTTCAAGATAAAAGTCCGAACTTCATATAAGGAAAAACTAAGTTCCATCTGAGAGCTGCTGAGAAAACTCGGCCTTACACATATATGTCTGTGCACACAAATGCACTGTACGCTTACCAAAGCAGAGGAGATGCACACAGACACACACCTTACTCTGTATGGGGCCACTTTGCACTACACTCCTCAACTTCAATATTTCATCTGCACAACAGAGAAGGAGCAGCGGAGAGGAGGAAAGCCCTCCATGAAATAATTAAAGATCCAGCAGGGATGCAGCAGCACAGCAGCCGCCGTCCCGTCCTAAGTAATAGATCAAATGAAAGCTGTCCCTTAGATCATTAATAATGAGTGTGGTATGGAGACTGAAGGCATAGGTAGGAGGGGAGTGGGAGGGCATAGGGCTGGTACAGGTTGGAAGAGGGAAAGAGGGCACTGAGGAAGCACAGGTTTTTATTTTGTGTGCGGGAGTGTGTACACAGATGTGTATGTTAGGAGTGTGGCTTGTTGGGGAGGGGGTGTTGAATAATAGTCTAGGTCCCTTGACAAAAACCCCAGTGAACCTCATTTGGCAGCCACATGAAGCGGCATGGCAAGAGGAGTCATGCATATGATTTGGCACCAAGTATCTGCCAAACTCTAAAGACCCTCTACAGCAATATCTGTATGCATCCACTGTCAAATAAGCAACATTTTCCACAGTGGATGGGCAGGATAGCGGGAGGTAATAATGCTCCTTTCAATCAGTGAGACCTCAGAGCAGCAACCGGATGGAGTGGTGGTGGATTTTGGGAGAGCTAAGTTTGGCAGGGATGGGATGTCTACAGTGGGGGGAGGGGAGGGATAAAAGAAGGAAGAGAAGCCTAGGGGAAGACTGGAAAAAGGAGAGGATGCTGGAAAAAAGGGGGGGGAAGTGTTGAGAATGATGGGAGATGTTGCGTACGTTGCCATCTGTGGGCTCAAGTCCCTCCAGATTCCTCTTGTTTTATACTGCCCGTACCTCCAAATACACCACGTGAGCAGCTTCAAATACCAACTAAAGTCTCCACCTGAATATTCATCCATTTGTTTTTTCCATTTCTTCTGGCGCCCTTGGTTTTACATTTGTGATTTTAAAAAATCCAAATGATATTAAATCAGAGTACAAACTCATAAACTCACATTTCAGAACTATTTAAACACATTTAAGTGCAAGTCTTTTGATTTTATTTCCCAGTTTATGTCATCAGACCAAGTTAGATGATTAACAACACAAACACATTTATTTTTAGTCTTCTTTGACCCTAAATATTAATAAAATTATTTGTCCATCCAGACCAATCTCCTCTACACTCACTCACACTAACATAACATGCCCTTCAGACACTTCCACTATTGTGCACACAAACACACCGTATGCAAGCACACCATCGAAACGTCTCTCTGAACACAGCAGGTGGTGGCAGACACCCCAGCACCATTCTCTGTGACTGACGGGCGGTGGGATGTAAAAACATGAAGAGTGTAGGAGTTGAACTGATCGCTGGTGAAATGTTTCTCAAAAACATACAGAAAAAGCTCAAAATGAGGTAGAAAAAGGCGAAAGCAAAACAGAGATGGGGGGATTACTTTGTTGGGAGGGGGGCAGGAAAGAAAAGTTTTGAAAATATCCCATCAAAAAACAGATGTATAATTCAACAGCTTTTCATCATCACGCTCACCCTTTGTCATGTTGCTTATTTGCAGGGGCAAAGACGGCGTGTCTGTCGATAGGTGCAGGTATTAGGCACAGCAGGCTGTGTATTCATAATGCCATTATGTATTCAGGTTGTGCTTATTTTCTGATGTTTTCAGGGGAGAGGTTCAGTATAGTTTGTGATGATTGCATGAAACCTCACCAGTTTTGCCTGGCGGCTGTTGGGGAGGCTTCACCAGGAACGGTTAAATATTTAAACACTGCTGTGAGATCTCATTAAAAACGACACATCAGCCCCCATAAGGCCCCTACAGCACTCCCTCACACACTCCCAAAAACCCAGTTAGAACTCGGTGGAGTGTGACAAAACAGTTATTGTCTATTTACTGCGGAGAACTTGTGATAAATCATCATATCCTGTCAAATAAGGCAGCTGGCAGATGTGTTGACGAGTGGTAAGTCGGGGAAGAAAATGATTGAGATTCAGTTCTGTTTGACAGCTCCAGACAAGCAGAAATATACCAAAACAAAATAACATGACAACTAGACCAGACTAATATTTCCATAACACACATTTGAAAACAAGACGGAGAACAAACTTTGGCTCTCTCGAGTGTTCTTGCCTGCTCAAAAAAATCTGTGCAATTAATTCCAACACTATTGTTTTGGGGCTTCCCTATTTTTAGCCCGGCTGCCCTCTCAAATAAATTGATTTCTGGTGGCAAACTTGGAATGTTTCTTTAGTGCCGTGTTTTTTTTTTTTCTTTCCCCCCCTTTTCTGAACATACAAACACCGTCCTTCTTCCCCAGAGGAATAAATGAAAGGTAACACTGCCAAGTTCTACGCAGCTTTGCATGTGCATCTCTTTTTATACATGAAAATGGTTTATTTTTGTTTTAGTTCCATTAATGTTTAGGCATGTCTTCTGCTTCGTCGGGCATCAGCAGACAGCAGAGAAGCTGCTTGCTTGACAGGCAAGTGGATGACTAACTCTCAAAATACCTATACTGACTGGCTGTCTATCTGCCTTCCTCCACATCTCTGGTCTTACCTTTTGATTCAGTCTCTCATGAGGCATGCAGGTCTGTTTTTCTTTTCTTTTTTTCTGTGGTCCCCACCACAGAAATAATGGCTGGGTCAAAGCAGACCAAGCTCTCACATCGCAGGAAGATATTTAAACTCCCGGCACTACACATAAATAAAAGTAGAGCAACTTGATCCCGGATTCTTGTAGCAGTATCTGGGGAGTCACGGGTCTTTGATGAACACTACCACAGACAGATCCACGGTGGTTGGGGGAAGCTGCACTCGCAGAGAAGTGAGAAATTACAAATGCACACACTGACAAAGAAAATCAGAATAATTCTGAAGGATATGAATCATTAAGCAGAGCAAATGTTTGATAATTTTCAATGGGAAAACCCTGCAAAAGTACACCATACCGTGCAATTTACATAGCAATTTGCCTTTAAATTTTAATGGTGTTAAGTCAATAGATGAGAAGTTAAAGTGTATTGTTTTAAATGAAATGACCGCGGATTTTGGTGAGGCTTATGTTTCAACCTGTGCTGTTGTCACAGATTGCAGCGTGAGAAGCAAAGGATTGCAAATAAGGCCTTTGGGGTGAGACAGCACAGTGATAAAGAGAGAGAGAGATAGAGAGAAAAGCAGGGAGAGAGGCAGAGACACAAATAAGAGAAACATACCACTAGATCCCAGTTCCTATCCCGACTAAGCCATCTGAATCCCTCTACACCCATTTAGCTTGCTCACTCTCTGGTTCTCCTGTATGAGAGAGAGTGTGTTTGGCTGCTTTACAGTCTTCTCACTTCAGCATGGAAAATATTGAGTTTATGGCTCTCATCTCCATAATCAACACCATATACCTCGCAGCCAGCTGAAGGGACAGTGAGCTAACAGGAAAAAAGGGATTTACTCTGGATTCACCTCCCAACTCTTCCCACAACTCAATCCGTCTGACTTCTAAACAGAGTTTAATGAGCTGTCCTCACGGGTATGGTTTAACAGTAGACATCATTTTATAAATCTAAGACCTACTCACTTTTAAAGCTGTCCATCTCTGAAAAGAAAACTTTAACAGGGAAGTTGTGAAGTCAAGCATACGTATAATAAGATACGGAGAAAGGGCGTTGCGTTGAAAGAGCCAAGGCCTCATCCTGTTTTGTGTTTTCTATAACTTTATAAGTAGACATTCATAGAAACAACAGAAAGTGAATTCCTCTTGCCTGAGATGAAACATGTGCCATAACAGAAAAGCCAAAAAAACAATGAAACAAGAAACGCGGTAAAGCACACTATAAAGAAGTAAACTTTTTTTTTCTTTTTCTTTCTAAAAAATAGAAAAAAAAAAGAGAAACTTCTGCTTTCCTAACTACCTCTACAGAACCAAGTGATGATGTAGCTGGCTAAAACCCGACTGGAGCAGTTATCCATCTCGCCCTGTGCTGCCAGCTGTCAGAGTACACAGCTCCAGCTAGCCGCTGGTGGCAGGTGTAATCAATATAGACTCCACAGAGAGTTGCACTACCAGAGGCCAGTCTCTACTCTCTAACCCATCTCTGTCTCTCCAGGGGAAACAGTAGGCAGGCGGGCAGGGAGAGTACGTTTGATGTCTCCTGCGGGCCAAGATGGAGCAGCTCAGCTCTGTTGCAGGGAGATGATTAATCCTGCCTATTCGATGCAGCATCATGTTTGACTTAAAGTGGCCAGTTTTTATCTGACTGAGGTGGGTATGGTACTCCTGCGAGACGTTGTCTTGCCAGAGATACAATATACTGCCTGAAAAGACTTATTTTTGGCATTAAAAATCCCAATCACTCAGAATATAAAGCTAAATCCGCAAAATTAGATTCATGATTTTGCTGTAAGTTTTTTCTTTGCTAGTATTTTTTATGTATTAAAAAAAAACTTCTTAGAAAACTAAAATAAGCGAGCACAAAAAGCACGAAACCATCTTTGTTAAACAAGTGTTAGCTTGACATTTATATGGAGTGGATTACATCATTTTTGATAAACGCCATGGATTTTCTATTAAACCTTTTACAGGTTTTGCATTTCTGTATAATCTCTCTATTAAATGTATCCCTAAGAGTCATTAGTAAAAATGCCAATGTATAGTTACACCTCAACACTATACACGTATTAAAATTCTCTACACTGTTAAGTTGTGGAGGAGTTTTTGACTGATGTATCATTAACACTCATCTGAGCAAAAGACTGGTAGTCTTGCAACACGCACACATACGCACACGATAGTGCACCCAAAGGTATTCGCTTCTCCGGCTAATTTAAAGCGTTCTAACAGCACAGCAATGCCGAAGAATAAACAGTGAATATTAAATGATCTTTCATTTTAATGACTTGTTGTTGTCTTTAAAAAAATAATCTTCTGGAATGTTTCCAGGGGATCTGTGGAGGAGTCTACTCATTTAAAATTGTATAGGTCTAGCCTGAGGAATAAAAAGTCTTATGTCTTTGCATGTACTGTGCATCTTCTGTTCCATATGCACATATAGAAGTATTTACAGAAATGAAAGATTTAGGCAAGGAGGGGCTGCATTCTGATGTCTCTGAGGTATTTCTTCTGTAATTACTAAACTCTTGGTTTTGCTGTTTAGCTGTTAACTTAGTTTTGTTTGGTCTAAAATTGGATTTAACATGTAGGGCATGGCATCAGTTGCATCAGTTTTAGTTTTGAAATGGTTTTTAAATATCTTAACCACCTGACAAAGACTGACCTCTAGGTTACCCTGGAGGAAGTCTAGCAACAAAAGTCCAAGATACTATTACAAGGGTTAGATCTATCTTACAGATGCAGGCGCTGAACTCCACAGACACTCTAGCATCTATAAAGGTGTACATTCATGGGAGGAAATCTCTGTGACAGCCATTCCACTGTGAAGCAGACTGTTGAAAAGGGGAAACAGTATAAAATAAAGCAGGATAATCTACTGTAACACATATGTGTAAAAGTAAAAGCAATTCCAGATCATCACTTCTACTCTGAAGTAACTAATGGAGATTTAACAATAAGAAAGAAACTTTGAAGTAATATTTCTCCATCTTGGCATAATTAATATGCACAGCGCAGCGCTTTAATTTGAAAATTTACTGGTCCATTGGATTTGTCTGGTAAAGCAATGTCAACCTAGAGACACCCACCTCGCTTTGCAGGACTATCTAATCTAATCTCTAGTTGCTTGTAAATCCTTTCTGTCAATCTTCTGAATCCGGCATCATCTTTCTTTTTTGTTCTACAAGACTTCATGGAAGTATCTAAAGCAACATTCATTGCTTACTTTGACACTGAAAAAGAAAAAAAAAAAGAACAAAGTATCAAATCATGCGAACAAAATGGAAAAATGATCTAACAGTAAAGCTGAAGTTGTCACTATTTTTCTGCTTTTTAAGGAAGCTTTCAAGTTAGAGTGAGTGAATGTCATTACGCCATTATCACTTAGAGTACGGTCTGAAGTTGAGAATATTTTATTATCTGCATCTACAGAAATGTGAGAAGGAGGCGTGTCCCTCTTCTACATAGACGACCACCTTAGCAGCAGGATGTGTCAGTGGAAATAGGTGTTTTTCTATCACTTTAAATCCTATAATCGCACACCCTCCTTCCTTTTTCAGTCTGACCTCGATTTTCTGCTCTCCTAAACGACTGATCTTTTCCTCTGACCTCAAACTAGTAAGACTGCTCCGTGAATGATGGATTGGTGCAACATGGTGGCCCATTTAAAGTTAACTCCTCTACTTTACGGTACGTCTGATGCAACCACGTGCTGGGCCTTGCAGTATAACAGTGTGTCAGCCGCATGCTTGCAACAAAACTCAAAGCTTTTTGGTTTATTTAATATTCAGACACTATTCATAGCCTGTTATACCGCTTTGAGAAGACCATCATTTGGATATACTTCAAGCAGAATGTGTTCTTGCAGCCTGTAGCACAATCCTATGCTTGATGTCTCTTATTACTTCTCGCAGTTGTGTGAAAGCAGAGAGGCAGCGATCGCACCTGTTCACATGCCGTAAAAACGGCTTACTGGAGGGTTGTTCCCGACTCTAATGTTTATACCATCTTCTCCATTGTCCCCACAGGCCACTGAAAACACTGTGGATTATTTAATAGTGCTGTATACTGATGGTAGGCTACAGTTTCACTGCCGCTTTATTATCCAAAGCTGGGAAAGCTATTTTTCAATTGAAGATATGGAGAATGCATAAGCAAGAGGCATCATTCACTGCTGTGGTTTAAACACTGTCGCAGAACACCTTATTCAATCGTGAGGTGCACACAAGTCAAGGGGCAAGGCAACCTCCCTGTACGCATTAAATCTAGGTTTGTAGATAAATTGGCCAGAGCTTGGCCAGAGATTGCTTTGATTTATGGTGTAATTACACAGGTTTGTTGCAGCATTGACATGCTGGGCTGTCTGTGCTTCAGTTTTTGTGCATGGTTAATAACAATGAGGCTGTCAGGTCTCTGAGGCAAGCAGACAAGTCTGATGTTACCGGTAGTATGATGTGTGCGGTGGCATATCTCATGTAGCAACCACAAGTCATATAGAGGCATGTTATATTACACTGCAGTCTCCAGCATGTCTGCACATCCTGGCTCAGAGAGTAATCAGATAAGATAATGTAGTCAAGAGAGGGGGAGAGAGAAAGAAAGAGCAATAACTATAACACCCTCTGTCAGGATGGGAGTGCATCCCTGGGAGGGAGGATCTATCACTCTTGGTGCTCACGTACACAGTCACGCATGATGCACACACTTACACCCACACCCACGCACAAAGCTGAGCAGAGAAGACGGGGCTGTGAGCACTGGCCGTAGACAAGGGAGGATGTTTATAAAGCTGCCAGGCTCAGTGCATCTTTCAGTTTGCATTATGTGTGCTATCCTAATTGGTGGTGGTTGGAGGCAGAGGTGGGCCTCATTGGAGGTTCAACCAGAGGCTACAAGTCTCATACCATCTCAGCAGCTCATATTTCACTGTACTCAGTGTGCTAAGAGGGTCTCTCTCTCTCTCTCTCTCTCTCTCTCTCTCTCTCTCTCTCTCTCTCACTGACACACATTCTAAATTCACACATTCACAAAGTGTGTTGTGAGTGAATGTACATCAAAAATTTGTAAAGAAAAATGTTCTCTTTATGTAATGTGAGTACAGAGCTACCCAAGACCACAGTCAAACAAAAATAATATAAGCATGCTTTTACAGATGCCTAACCCTAACCCTGCATCCCAGATTCATTCTGGAATGCCTGTTAGATCACAGGCATTCCAGTGATCTAATGCAAGCACAGTGCTTTTCTTCATCAGAAAGAAGAGTGAGGCAGTTCCTTCTTAACTGTGTTCTTTAATTACTGTTCTTTAACGTGAGAGCTCAGCAACATTTAGCAAAGTATAACAAAAGTACAACAGCATCAAATGAGAGGATTTTGAGACTGTAGTGTACTTGAAAAATATCTTGCAGTATTTTGCATTTAATTTGCTGTTAGTAATTGCTAAAAATTACCCTTTCTAGGCTGCTGAAAGTCTCTACTGAATTCTCTCGTACAGTAGCCACAGACAGGATAATAGACTGCTTTTAGCAGCTGAAAAAAAAAATCTCAAAAGGCACAGCTAAAGCCCAACGGTTTTAGTGATGTACTTATGTGTGATGCTTTTTCAGTTATAATATGCAGTTATTTATGAATAGAAATATAATTAATTATTATCCTAGATGAGAGACAAAATACAATTTTCCAACTTAATTATACATCCATTTATCCAGTTTGGGGTCGCGGGAGACTGGAGTCTATGCTAGCTGTCACAGGGGGAAGGCAGGGTACACCCTGGACAGGTACCTGAAGAAAAAATGACAGGCACAGACAACCATTCGAACTCTTTTTCACACCTACAGCCAATTTAGATTCACCAGTTAACCTAAAAGGCATTTCTCAGGAATACGGGAGAAAGTCAGAGTACCCACACAGACATGGGGAGAGCAAGCATACTCCACACAGAAAGACACTTCAAAGACCGATCTTCACATTATGTACAAGTCAACATGATTTTATCCATCTAACTATTTTCCTATCCGCTTCTCTAATTCAGGTTTGCAGGGGGCTGGAGCCCCCAGCTGTCACAGGGCAAGAGACAAAGTACGCCCTGAACAGATCGCCAGTTTATCACAGAGCTAATATAAAAAGACAGACAACCAATCCTGCTGAAGTTGACACTTGCAGCCCACTTACAATTACCAGTTAACCTAGCATGCATATCTCTGGTGTACAGAATAAGCTTGAGCATCGAGGAAGCACCCACACGTGCCACACGTGCGCAGGGTGAACATGCAAACTCCACATAGAAGGAGCCTAACCAGCTGGTGGATTCAATCCTGGCACCTTCTTGCTTCAGGTGACAGCACTAACCACTGTACCACCTATGTCATGGGTTTGACACGTTTGTAGAATACCGTATATCTTCCAATAGTAGCCTCGGCGTTTATTAAAAAAATTAGTCGGACGGCCCGGCGTTTAAAAGAGACCGGCGGCTGTTGGAGACCAGCTCTTATTCCCTTCTCAGACAGAATGGTGATGGGTAAACAGAGTTCATTTGACAGTAAAATACAGTATGGTACCATATTTACGGCCACAAAATGTAGGCAACAACAGCGGATGAACATTTCATGATTTAACGAAATTATCAGTGGAGACAAAAGGGCAAAATGACCAGTGCTTGAAGGAGACCGGTTACTATTTGTTGTGACATGTTCTCAAACCCAGCGTTTATTAGAAACGGGCGTCAATAAGAGACAGGCCACTACTAGCAGATATACGGTATATACATTTTCCAAGCCAATACAATGAGATTACAACACCTTTTTGAAATGGATCTTTAGTGAGGAAATGAGAGAAACAGATTTCCTCTGAGTCAGAAGTCCACTTATAGCAGACAGACCTCACATGCAGCACTAGGCTTTTACTCTGACTGCATCTTTCACTGTCTCAGCTACAATTCCCCTGGATAAAGTTTGCATCAAATATAGTGTCTATGCTCTGCACCCTCCAACACCTTCTCCATTCAGTCTACCAGCAAGGACTTTGCTGTAGTGCAAAGTGGTGAGCTCTTTCTGATCACTGGGCTGAGCAGATCCCACTGCAACAGACTTGAGGGGCTCGACTGTGTGATTAAGCAAGCCTCGGTTCCACCAGAAGGCCACCGGAGCAGATGTTCTCATTAAAAATGCAGGCTCTGTGAGCGAAGAAGATTGCCTTGTTCCAGGCAAAACCTGGCCGGAGGTTGAAAGCTCTCATTTCTCTCACTTGTAAGGCCAGCCAAGTTTCAATGCCTCTACACCCTTTAAACAATGTGGCAACCACAAAAAATGAATTATTCCAACAGAATCATGCAATCTTGGGTTATTCTACTTACTTCACTGGTAAAAGGAAAATGGATTGCTTCAGCTGTGTGTTATAATTAAGCATGTGGTTTTCCACTTTTTCTGGCTTCCTCACTTGTATTATAGTGTTTATAAAATGTAGCAGGCTGGCTTAGATCTCTCATTCCTGGGTAATTTTTGAACATATTATTTGGTGACTGGAGCAAAGAGAGGCAAACATTTTTACCTTTAAAAGGAAAGATGACTGTCTATGAACACTCTGTGTTTTAGGGCTTAAGAACAAGGTGCTGATGACAGCTTTGGATATTCCTCGTTTTTCCAGCTGGCACCTAGACGAAGCCTGCTACAATTAACATAAAACTACAGTGCACTAAAAAGTGATGCAGCACTCCAGAGGGTACAACTAAACCCACAGTACACAGCTGCTTAATAGAAACGGGGGATATCTATCAAAAGCTTGTGTAAACCCTCAGTGAGACAGCAGCGGTCTAAAAATCTTTGTTGAACCCTGAGGATAATCCCTGGGCATTAAATATTGTCAACACAGACAGAGTTTGGTCTATGAAGCTAAAGTTGTTGGAAAGTTAAAGGGGGGGATTTGTGTGATCTTGTGGGGCATTCTGGTTTTCATCAAACAACCAACAGTGGGGTAGATGGAGTTTGACGGCAGGGGTTACACGAGCAAGTCACAGTTAGTGAGTTTATGTGTACTTACATGTGCAGATGCATACTAGGCACATGGCAGTATGGAGAGCATGTGGGAGGAAAGGTTACTGATGGATTATAGCCCTCACCTTTGGGACTGAACCCATTACTGCCCTTTCCCTCACCCTCTCTCCAAAATGCTCACCATCTCTTATTCCTCTGTTCTATCTCCTTCTTTCTCCTTTTTCTTTTCTTCTGTTACACACACACACACACACACACACA
>VURO01019562.1:0-12122 GCA_015108175.1 Pelvicachromis taeniatus
GGGGATACCAGAGCCTTAAAAAGCATTCAGAAGAAACAGATTTCTCCTAATGACTAGGTGGACAAATTAACCGAGACAGGTAGCTAAGAGGTGTCTGGCTGTTATTATGACAAAGCGGGTGTGAATCGCATGCATGTGTGTTTGTGTGCATATTGTTAAAAATGACCTTTGGTCCCAAAGACTCACACTATTCTTATTAATAGTCCAGGCCATGTGAGAGGCCAGACACTGTGTCACCATGGATATTTCATCAGATTGTTGAGTCTACAAGCACACACACGCATACACACACAAAGTCAGAGTACCTGCATCAGGTTGCCCCTGCCACTGTGACAAAAACCAGCAATCTATAATTTCAACTGAACGCACGCACGCACGCACACATATAAACAAACAAAGTGACAAAAATAAAAACAGCCATCTAGAAATGTCACGCCGAGATGACAATGATGATTTGGTATCCAAATTAGGATATGGAGCCACCAAAACAATACCAGTTGACAAGATACTGGGAGGGAAATGTGTAGCTAATGGTTACGGAGTTACATTTATTCAGTTTTCAAACTGACTAGAGCCTCACCTGACAGCTTCTGCAAATAAAGCCACGAGATTGAAAAGACTGTCATTGGAAATGTGTGGCACCTTTTCAGTGACTCACTGAGAGCAAGTTCTGTCAACCATCCATGTATATTTGATGAGCTGTGGAGGAATGGACAGTGTCTGAAAACAGCCCCCAACAGAGGGATGAATTTGATTTGTGACAGTGACAAAACAAGCGGCCAAATTAATCTCTGTTTTTTTTTAAATGCTGTGGAGTAAATGTGATTAGGCACCAAGGTGTTCAAACAGAGAAATAAATGCAAGATAATAAAAGCCCCAATCAGACCGCCTCATTGACAAACAAAATTACCTCTCGCTTTAAGATAGTGACAAATCAGACTTACCAAGGCGCATGATTATCATACTTTCTATACCATTATCCCTGACTTGATTCCAACAGGCAGTTGATTATCTGTAACTTGTTCCAAATTGTCATCTGTCTGCCACAACGGGAAGAAACTGGCTGGTACATGCGAGAGCTGCTTGCTGCATTCACCTGCAGCACAGGCGCTGAAATAACTAGGACCAAAATCAGCTACAATTATGCTGTCAAAATGAGCTGACTGAAAATACATGCAGGCTCCCAGGCATAATGCACTGATTGACATAAACGCATAAATGGACGTGTGCAAGCCTTTAGAGGCACATACAGGCATCAGCACACAAACAGAACTCACCTGGATCCTTAGTGAGCGTCAGGTTAGTCAGACAGCAACAGCCTGTCCTGCTTTACAGAGAATATCCATCTACAGGGTTAAGACCAATCATGTCATTCCTCTGAAGCACTGTTTTCTCTCTGACTGACAACTGTGAGACATAAATGAGAGGTGTAATCTGCAATGATTGGGGGTGTTGATGGTCAAGTGCTGGCAGAGGTAAAGAACAGAGGTTTGATGTGGCAAGAAGATTAAAACCAGAAGTTGTGCTGCTATAATACCTAAAAATTATCAACAGCTATGACCGTACATAATCTGCTGCTTTGGTTACAAGTAGTAACGGCTGCATGACTAATGCTGTCCAATTCCAGTTTACAAAAACCGGCTGCAAATTACCTAAGTGGTAATCACAGGGGCCGCCGGAGAAATTTGAGATGGAAAGGTGAGGAACTGAGCACAATTGCAAATACATAACCACACCTGGGATAGTAAGGGTTGGGCAAAGACAGCCTTCCATATCCTGCAGGTGTTTGCTTTTAGTCTAAATGCACCTCTTGTGTCACAACTGCACCTTGAGGTTAAGAAGATTTACATGACACGCTTGAAAAATATACAATAACGAAAACAAGCTTTGCTAATCTGTTCTGTTATGTGAACTTTTACGTCTTTGCTTGGGATATCTTTAGTCCAAGGTTGAAAAGCGGCTCAGCTACCAGTATGGAGATGAAATGCAGGTATTTGGAAGCAAAACAATAGGGGGAAAACATCTATAGTTCTTTCCACAGGTGCAGCATTTTTCAGCTGTAAGGTCATTCAATACCGTTCACTTAAAATAGCTAGTCCTGGCTGACACGGCAAAATTTCCTGTGTTAATGAAAGGCGTGCATTCAGAGTAAAGTGGCAGCTAAGAATCCGAGACCGCAGCGTTTACATTAGAAACACAACACACTGGCCTGTTTACATAGAAAAGAAGGTTACATGAAGCTCCCCAAACTTCCAAGACTGCTATCTAGTTATCTGGAAATTGGCAAAGCCTCCGTCACACCCTGTTCTGAGCCATCCAGAAGAATATGATAGTGTGAACCACTGCCATAGTTTTAGACTCTTGATTTCAGGTTGAATAAAATGTCTTCAAGTTTATTCTATTGAAGTCAGCTAGAAAAAGTAAAACAGGATGTCTGTTCCTAAGCTCAAACAGTAGCAGGTACTCTGAGGTCATCTCAGGTTAAAGTCTCCCAACGGTTCAACACTAAAACAGGTGACTAACTACGCATGGCACCTGGCAACATGTCAACATGATGTGCTTCAGGTTAAACAGCACACAAATCTCCCGCGATCCGGGAAATTTCGTCGAGCAGGACAAACACAAAGAAACACTGTCTTTTCAGTGTAAGACCCTTGAATGACTGAAACGCACTTCATCCTCCAGTCTAACTGTGGCTGCTGCACTTGTTCCATTCACTCACCAGACTTTCCTTGCTCCCTGCCCGATTTCATCCCCTCCCCCGAGGGGAGTTCACCAGAGGACTCCAGGATCTGACGTGCGTACCGGAGACTTTCAGGACAGACCAAATCCTAAAATTATTGTTTCTTCAGCTTCCCAAACTCAAACACTCTCATTCTTTAATTTTTATCCCCTAAAGTCAGACTCCGTTGACACCAGGAAATACATCCAGGAGTTATTCCTGTGTCTTTCCCCTCTCTGAGTGTACCTGTTCAAGGCTACTCCCATGACTTCAATGATACAGTGCATTAGGCTCCTCCCACTTGGCTCACATAGTTAACTAGGTAGGAAGGAGGAGCTCAAAGGGGCTGTGACTAGGATTTTCTCACATTATTCTAACACAGAAATGCACCAATGAGGGACAGAGCCAAGGCAAGGTGTAGTCTTACAGGCAGGTGGGTGTTAATTTGTGTGCAATCCAATACCAACCAGCTGGACAAAACCAGGCCTGTTGACTCGCCCAAGGCTTGAGTAAGCTAATGCTTTTAAAATAACACTTATAGCATCATAAAAAAGATCTTTAGCACCATTAAAACCACCACTGCTGTGGGAAACGTTTGGACAAGAAAAAGATCACGTGAGGTTTCTTCCTTGTGGTTGTCGAGCAACTTGAACAGTGCAAACTAAGAGCGCTCTGCAGAGTAAAGTCGAAGCTTAGGCAACACAATAATGTTTGGATTTATGACCAAATTTGTGGGATGTTCACAGGATATTGTCGTCATTTCTGGATTAAAACATAAGTCCACTTTAAAATGTAATAAACTGTATGTGTTTACACTGAATTGTTAAGGCAGTCTTTTAAAGCCTTCTGCATTGATTTTATATGCCTCTTGTTAATATTCTGGTTGACAAGGAATGTGTACAAAGTCAGTCTGACTTAAAGCAGATACAGATGCGTGCCATTTGTTCACGGTCTGTGTACACTTGTACTTTATATTTAATCTTTTCTTTTTGTCCAACCACCCTTGCAGTGACACGATATAGGACGGTGAGTGAAGAAATGCTGATGGGCTAGTAGTTAGACAGAAGGAGCTGAGATTTTAAAGAAAGTTGATAAGCCCGTGCATTAATTAAGATTTATTCATCTTTCCGCGAGGAAAAGATAAAACCTTTTCAAATGAGCAGAATGATGACGATGACTATAAAAGTAATACAATTAAAGCGCACATAGGGAATAAGTCATAAAAAAGACAAAACAGTGGAACAGAGACTGATCAGAGAATAACAACGAGGATGTTGAAGTTATTTCCCCTTCATTCCACGTAGTAATTAGGAATAAATCAGCACTTTCTGTATGCCACTCTTTGCACAAAATTCACATTATATCAATGTTCATGATTCAAAGTCAAATTTACATCACGGACTTAAAATTTATCTTCTCACCGTTAGATCGCATGAATTCTTTATTTATATGCATTTTAAAAACATTCTTTATATTTCATACATACTGGAAGAGTCCTTACTTGCCTCCTCGTGGTGTGTTGTCAAAAACCTTCTTAAACCGTAACTTGAAAGGCTACTTTATGCTCAAAATAAAAATCAAATGTGGCAAAATGTGAACAAATATAGATCAATAACTACTGAATTGCACTTTAATATACAACCTCCATAAAGTATGTTCTGGGCTCAACAATAGCAAATCATAAGACTTCCTTTACAGACGTGTTTGTACAAGCCAATGTGTACATTTCACTACAAAGAGCAAATATCACAAAAGTGTGTGAGATGTCTATTGCACCAATCTATTTTCTTCTGTTTATCCAATTCAGGGCTGGAGCCTATCCCAGCTGTCACTCTGGGTACACTCTGGACAGATCTCAAGCCTAGAGCAGGACTAAGGCAGAGGGACAGACAACCATTCGGACTCACATTTAAACCTAGGCCGATTTAGGATCACCACTTAACCTAAACTATACATGTTGTTGGACTGAAAGATAGGCAAACCCAGAGAGAACCCTCACAACTATGGGGAAACTATGCTAACTCCACACAGAAAGACAGAGACTGAATTTGAATCTCAGACCTTCTTGCTCAATACTGCACCACCATGCCTTCTTTTGCAAATATTTCAAAGTCAATCAACAGCTATGGTAGAAGCCTACGTTATCCACACATATAGCACAAAGTAAAATGAATGCTGCCCACTTAAAGGGATGTTTGCTGGCTGGTAGCTCAGCTGCCTTCACCTCTATAGTCAACTGAAATAAATCAGCATAAATACTGACAATATGGGCACATAGAGGAACTATATTTTTGTGAGGCCATATCAAAGTACAAGACTTTTTATTGTGAACATGTTCTAATAGGATGATTTCACTTCACGATAACACACAAAGGATGTTCAGCAGTATGTGGGAAGAAGTCTCCTGAGTTATATTGTCCCACACAATTGGAATCGAGCCACTGATTTTTTTTGCTGTAACTTATTTTTCTTGTACAGCCGTAATCCCATTCCACAGGATGGTAACCAATACCTTTTAATGCCAGTGAAGAGGAAAGCTGGAGTTAAAGTAGCTGTAAAGGAAGTCATGTACCTCTGCCTAGTGTGTAATGAATCTACGGATGAGACATGACTCAGCTTCCAGCTCTGGAGAAAAGTCATTTTTCGTGTACAGATGTTGGCTGTAAAAATTTCTTCAATAATTTTAAAGAAATACATGTGCATGGGTGGGTAGGGTAGTGGAGTACCAAGGAAATTATTGCTCTGCAGTTCCTGAAATGTAAAATGACCTGGCAATTAGATTAGGTTTTACCATATAAAACAAAGACATGCAGGCAGGATACATCGTTTTTATTACACTATTCTTGCTTAAGATTTGTTGGGACATGCTAGAAGACTATAGGGTTACCAGCAAGAGATCCAACCGCAGCTCAAACTCAGACACTTATGAAGACAAAGTGCTAATCAACAGCTCTGTTGGGTTTCCTAATTAAAAGAATGTACTTGGCATTCACTGGCTATTTACACTACATTAAGACAGCATCAAATCACTCTTCAGGGACTGAGGAACATGGGGAAAATTAGCTATCTGTGATACACATTGCTCCACTGCCTGATGATGAATGTGAAATTATTAACTCCAACCAAGCTTTTCTGCATGTTTCTATGTCCTGGATCCCTGGAGGTGATGACCTCAGAGCACAGTCCTTTAAATGAAAAATAATTAGAGCAGCCAGTCTCTCTGTCTCTGTGCAGTGAATCAGGTTGGCACGATAACTCAAAGAAAAGCAAGCAAAAAAATTCAACTCACATAGATATGTGTGGCGTGTAGTATGTGTGCGCAAATGGTATAGAAGTATACATCCAAACTGGCCTTTGCTACAACACACGGTGCGTGTGTTAATGGACTCCATGTCCTCATAAATTCTCACTTTCCCATTTTCTTCTCTCCGTGGTCTTTCTCAGCAACCTTCAAATAAATCAGGATTAAATCAGTCCATAAGTCACAAAGTGTGAACTAATGGAGTTAAAAGTAGTAGTGAACTGTGAAGAAGACCAAGTAAAGAGAAGACTGTTCTAAGCAGAGTGTAATACAAAAAGTAATAGAGGGAGATGCCTCAGAAATAAAGTTGTCACGGGCGTCTGAGCCACTGTAAAACACTGCAGAGAGTAAATCATCTCACGTATAGCAGAAAACTGCTGCTGCGCTGTTCTCTGCTGCTAAAAATTTCAGCGCCGCAGCACTATCCGCGACACAATCAAGCTAATCAATGTGTGTCTTCAGCGACATATGTTTTTGTGTATGACTGCCTTTTTTGGCACTATTTCTTGCAGTTTTGTATTTGTCTGGCCACTATAAGTGGAACTGGGGACTCAGCTGCTGAAACATTTTAGCCTATCTGGTATGTGTGCAAATCAGTAGGGTCGGGTAGAAGAGCCCATGGTTGTTACCGTAAGTATGAGGGACTATCAGCTCAGCAGTTGCCATCAATGATTCTTAACAACAGCTCTTGACCTGCCTCATGGTGCATTACAGTGATTCAGTGGACGTGACTAAATGTTCACTTTAAATCCTTTTGATGCAGGGGTTTCACTTTAAGAAAAAATCTATCTGCAAACTATGTAATTTACCCATAAATGCCCAAATGTTTGGATACATTTGTAACCCAGGGGTTGTAACAAAGAAACATAAGTACTTATAATGTTTGACCTGAAGATAATATTGTTTCTCTTCTATAATTTCCTCCACACACCTCACCTTTTTACTCTTTTTTTTTTTTTTTTTTTTACCACAGGCACAGCACACAAATGGGAAGAGAGATTCAAATAGAAAATTGTAACTTGAAATTTTGCATGAACTTTTGTTATTTTAGGTGGATACCAAAGCAAATTTGTGTTGCAGATATAGGATGAATATGGGCTTCAAGTGCTGACTATCAGTTTAGACATCTGCAGCTGAAAAGAATATTGTTCTAATTGTTAGGAAATTACAGTCATTTCTAGACATACTCTTCCTTAATGTGAAAGCTGTTTGATGAACAGAAGCGGGTTATTTAGCATGTTGTTTAGTATCACCTTGGCACAGTGCTAGGCTAAGGTGTAAATCCAAAGCCTAAAGAGGTGTAGGTGTGGATTTTAAGACTGCAAAACAAACAGAGAAACATCTCAGAAGGAGTCAGACAATACATAATCAGATTAAAAATAGTGTTGAATAATATTAAAAAAAGTGTTGAAATTTCAGTATTCAAAGCACTGAATTCTGAAATTAAATTTTAAAACATCCATTTGATTCGGTCATTGGAGGTTTAATTAGATGGTGAAGGAGCAGTGTCTTTTCAAGGTGAAGACAGACAACCTGCAAAGTACGTTTCATTCTACTTGGGTTTCTTTGTAGCTCAGGAGTCATCTGGCCAGGTCATCTAGTAATCGGAAGGTTGGTGGTGCGATCTCTAGTCTTCAGTCTACACAGTATCTTTGGGCAAAACACTAAACCAAAAGCTGCTCTCTTGTGCGTTGAGTATGAATGTGTGAATGCTAGAGAGTAAGCACTAAGGTGTAGGAAAAATGTACGCGTGTGGATGACTGAGGTAGTTTGTAGAAAGCTCTTTGGCTGTTCAAGTAGATTCATCAATCTTTATTGGAAACTCATTAAAAAACTGTCTGTGGCCCTTATACTTTACATTAAACTAATAAAGGTTTGATTCTCTGGCAAGAGCAGAAATCAACATTTTTGTAGAGCCACAGCTAACTCCGTTGGTGTTAATTTACACTCCTTGAACACTTTCCTTAAGAACTCCTTAAACTCATCTTAAAAAAATGTTTTGACAAAAGTCTCAGGGATAGTTATTACATTACTCAGACAGTAAAACAGATGGATGTACTGTAACCAACAAAAGCCCTGCTATAAAGTCTTGGGTCGCAGATTTTCATCTTGGTTCTGAAAGCAGACACGACCAGAGGGAAGGGTGGCGGGGGGGAAACTTAACACCAAAATAAACGTTCCTGTTGGATCCCCTTTTTAACCTTTTAATGGATTATCTATAATATTATGGCTTGCTCAGTGGTAAAGACCACCCCAGAAGTCTGTGCTTCAGATTTGTTTAGTAAAAGTTCAGTCCGCTGCTTTGCACTAATTAACCAAGATATGTGTCAGTGTGTTGCACCCAGCTGCTAACCAAGCTTGTTGGCCTCAACTGACAACATTAATTAATTTATGATAAATTATGATTGGTGGCGATATGGTTTCAGCTGAAGCTATGCCCCTCACTCATGTTCTCTATAGGTGCAATCAGAGGAGTCGCCCCCTGCTGGTCAATAAGGAGAACTTCATTATTCAGACCGAGAAATATCTTTTTTAAGCGGGCATCGAAGACTGAAGGCTTGCTAAATTGTTATTGAATGGAGATTAGTTGTATTTGGCTCACCTGGATTTCTGGTACTAGGGTTCAGTTTAAACTGAACTAACAACAACTAAACGTCAGCGTTTTACAACTAAATTTACATTGTTTTGTAGTGCATGACAGTTCAGTCATTTAAATGTGAAAACAGGTTAAAGAAATATAGCCTGCCTCTGACTGGATTCTGTGGGATGTACAAAGAAGAACAAAACAGGATTTTTATTGGTAAATGGTCTAATATAAGCCTGTGTTTTGCTGAATTTTCTTCTGAAATGTTTGTTAAAGCAAGCCAGTCATGCACACACACTGGCGCACACACGCAGGCATACACCCACATGTACTGATATGCATATTTGGGCGGGGGGGGTTTTGTAATGATATTTCCTTTGAAGACTGCTTAAATAAAGCCCTTCAGAGCAGACAAGTATGATCTGGACCCTTTGAAATCCAGCTTTTAGACTTCATGACCTTTGAGTTCTACTTTTCAGAAGCCTCCTTTAATGAAGCCGTTAGAAAGCGACAAAGACCGAAGACAGTCTCACTGCTGCTTGGCTCCCTCCGTCAGCTTTAACCTCTCTGTAGCTTTTAACTGGAAGGCCAGAGGACACACAAGCACACAGACAAGATCGCTGTCTGTGCAAACTGCGGCACAATTTTCTTAGGAGTCATAAGATCACATTTCTGTGGATCGACGGCTCAAAACTCCATTACAGGGATATAATCATTACGTCCAGAGTAATAAGTCTAAATTACCATTTCCCTTCCTTTCTTTGGTCATATCAGCAGAGTAGCCAGATTGTGTAAAAACTGACCACGACCTTGTGATCATGGCACACACCATGTAACATAATAATATTGTTCTGTCCAGCTACTGCACTTATGCAAATGAGTCGCATTAAAATGGCAAGCCTAGCTACTCTTGGACAATTGTGTCTAAGCATTTCTGAGTAGCTATTTCTGATGTGTGTAAATTACAGTGGAGAGGCCTGGATATTGTTGCTGAAGGCAATTTAGCTGCCACTCTCCCACTGGCTGTAAGAGGGCTTCGATGGGGGCAGGTGTTTTGGAAAGTGTCAGCACATGAGAAAAATGGAAGTGCTCAGCAGAGACCACTCTGCACAGTCACCCCCAACACGCACGCACGCACGCACGCACGCACGCACGCACGCACGCACGCACGCACGCACACACACACACACACACACACACACACACACACACACACCTTCTCCCCTCCTTTATTAACTTTTGTTCTTTCCTCTCTCCGCCTGCTTCACTGGTTGATTTTCTCGTGTTAATCAGAATTTCCTTATGTAATCTTCCACCTAGTCTTTCTCCTTGCAGTGCTCTTCATCTCTTTTATCCTCCACTTCTCCCTTCCCTGTCTGTCCTTCCCTCTTAAGCCAGTTTTCCCTGGAAGCCCTGTTTGACTCCTTCGCATTGACCTTCCTATCTAATGTGGCGCACATACCAAGCATCGCCCGGCTGGTGACATCAGTGCCACTTAATGTGCCGAAGCAGCACCTGTCTTCATTATGATACAGCACTCACTGCTTACATTCGTCTCTCCCTCTCCTTCCCTGTCTCTCTCTCTCTCACTGCAGAACGGAGATGAATTTGCTGATAGCACAGCCTCTTAGATCCCCGTTCTCATTCTGATGAAACTTGTAGTGATATACGTGGCCTTGGCCACTGCAGGGGTTTTGTGTGCCTACGTGCTTTTTCCTGAGTCTGCACATTTACAGCACCCAGGAAATGTCTATAGAACTAAGGGACCAGCTGCTTTATGCTCTGGGAGAGTGACGCACATATAAAAGGTGTTGGTTTAGAAATATGACTGAATCTGTCAGTGTCTGCTCACTTGAGTTTCAAAAGTAGTATTTATATGTTATCTAGTGCTGTCACGTTAACGCGAACTGATCCGCGTTAACTCGTCAAAATTGGCAAATCGAGTTAACGCAGATTAATCTGTGTGAGGGGGTTACTTGGCGTTAACACGTTAATGCTGCTTAAACTTGTTAACGCCGTCATCACGACTAACGCGATTAACAATTAACCCATCTGGAGCGCAGACTGACTCAAACTCCCTGAAATGTCTCTGTCAACACATTTCAGACAGTTTGTTCAAAGTTTGTCCATCCTGCGCACCAGACGGGTTGAGTGCGTTAAAACTTTTAATTGCGTTAATCGTGGTGACAGCATTAACGCATTTAGCAATGTTAACGCTGCCAACACTAATGTGATCATGTATTTTATGTTTACAGTATTGAATTATTAATTATTTATTAAGCTGTCAGATGAGTGTGGTGAAGAGTGACAGAAATACAAAAGTACCTTACAATTGTAATCAAGCACAAGAAACTGCGAAAAATGATTGTACACTACTGTGTGACCATTTGTGAGCGGACTCAGTACCATCATCGCACTGACACACACTATTAGGAAGACACAAGAGAACTGGCATCCAAATAAAGCCCTAAGCAGGATGCCCTAATGAATAAAGGCCCTGGGCGGCTGCCTGGATGACAATAAAGATCCATACTGGAACTGGCAACTTTACAAGATACACTAGTCAAGACAGACTTCTGGACTGGTGCCATGCTTAACATCTTTGATCTTCTGTGATGAAAGTGCTGGTACATGGAGACGGACTCCAGACAAACTGCTAGAAGTGTGTTTGTCTGGAGAGCTGCTGACGCTAATGTGGGACCCGTCTGACCACCCAGTCAGATAAGCGTCATTGAAATAAATACAGTCTTTAAAGTTAATAGGCTGCTTTTCCAGATGGTTCTCAGTGACACAAGTTACTAAACACACAGGGCAGACTGTGGTGACGATGAAGCATGAGTTGAAGTTGGGTAATCCTTTAATAAAAAGTAAAACAATCATTTTCTAAATTGCTTCTTAGTGCACTGATAACTGATAATTACTGTGAACTTCTGACCTTATTTAAGTGATTAGAAAAGCTTGTCTTTCTTATTAATATAACACATAGAGCTTAATATATAGTACACTTAAAACAACATGGTGGAATCAGTTCTTAGTAGTTTAAGTAATAAACATGCTCATTTCTCCAATGACAAATGCAAGCTACCACTGCTGAGATGGGGGGAGGAAGAGAGGGACGGAAATGATGCACTTACTGCATTACAAATCCTCGCGTGCGCATCTTAAAGTCTCCAACCTGACATGTTTGTGGATTTAATGGATTTCCAGCTGCATGCGTGTGTGAAATGCAGTATATTTGCATATGTGTATTTGGGCTAATCTATATGAACTTTCATTTCACATCCACCAAAGCTTTAACAGCAAGCAAACACAGGAAATGAAACATATTTCCATTCATTAGAGACTTACCTTTGTCCAGAGAGGCGTCTGGAGAATTGAAGTCCATGAGACTGCTGATTTCAGTCTTGTAACAGAGTTCGGTAGCCGGGGGCTTCTGCCTCTGGTGGGGAGAGGGATCTAGGAGAAGAACAAGCAACCACAAGTTTTAACTTAATGAATAACATGTAAAAGGAAAG